>OMNN01034289.1:17447-41845 GCA_900302755.1 Chromis chromis | reverse complement strand
GACTCATTGTATTTTTTCGCAAAACATGAAGCACACTTAATTTATTCCTGCATGTTTTTACCTCTATGTGTCTTTTTTGGGTGTGTTTTGATTTCCATTCAGCTGTATTTATTTTGAGATATTGTGATTTGCAAACCTCGTGTAGATGATTCCTGTGAACTCTTTTTTTGTGTGTGTGTGTGTGTGTGTGTGTAAGTCCATAGGAAACAAAAGGGCTAGCTCTTGTGCATTATCCTCCCTTGATAAAAAGGGAAAACATGAACCCATTAAGGCCTCAGGTCTTATCTATTAGCCGGGAACAATCGCAATGACCTTTCTGTCTTTGCTAATTTCACACAATGGCCTGACCTTTAAGCGAGCTAGACGCAGACATGCGGCTAGTTAAGGATCGTTGCCGCAACAATGCTGCTTTATCCTGCCCACCAACGACAAAGAGGGCTGTAATTATCTCCTCTATTATCACTGAGGCTCTTGGTTTTTTTATATATATATATAAAGTCTCTGTTTGTGGTACTAAATTTATTCATTTCCAACTTATTGTGATTCAAAATTCATGCCTATTTGTAAATAATCTTTACGAAGCCCTTGACTGATGAATAATTAGGCTTCAAATTCAATTTAAGTTGCATTGTAGTTCAGCCCACTGCTCAGTATCCATAAAAGCAACGGGTTGTTAAAGTGTTTGTTCTCTAGTGGTTGGAAAAAACATTAAGATCCATTACGCAAGTTAAAGTATCAATAGAATCAATTGCAAAATATTTAATTACAAGTTAAATTCCCTACATAAAGACCCTACTTAAGTAAAAACAGATTTTTATCAGCAAAATGTGATTCATGCAAAAGGTAGAGGTTCTGCAGGGAAACATATTATCTGACACATTAGATTCCAGCTTACTATTAGATGAGATAAATGATACCATGATCATGGCTGTAAAGGGGCCAGTTAGCTTAGCATTGCATAAAGACTGAAAACAAAGAGAAAAACTATTCTGTGTTAGAACAAAGGTAAGAAAAACACAGAGTATTGAAGTTTAAGACAGGAGAAGAAAACATTTTTTCTTTCTTTTTTTCCAACAGTTAACTTAAAAAAACAGACAACAATAATTGACGATCATCTCATAATCCTAACCACGAGTGTATAAGCATATTAACAGAGTACTTATTTTTGTAGGGGTGGAACAATTTGCCGAGCTGAATCCTGGATCTGATGTTCAGCATTTTGCATTGCCTGTGTCTTTCTGATTTATGATTATATAAATTAATTTAAAATGTGCTGCTTTGGCTGTGATGCAGCCACCTTTCTTGATCTGCAGTCATGTCTCTGTAGTCTCTGACTGGTTACACATCAGAAGCAGTAGACAATGAAAAGTTCTCCTTAATTAAAAAAATGTAAAACATAAACAAAGGCTTTTAAGGCTATTCAATTTTGTGTTGGAGTTTGTGTTATTCAAAATTTTGACTGCATTTTTATGGGAAATATAAACCAGTTCCAAATATCGGTTAACATTCTCCTGGATTACTAATAATCAATATCAGCCTTGACGAAACCATGTTGGTCGGCCTTTATGAACCTTAAACATGACCTTAACCTGACTATGTTATTTTGTGTGTAAATGTAGACATTATCACATCATGAAACAGATTTAAATATGTTAGCTGTAATTTCTAACCTTTTTTTTAAAGGCATAGCTTCAACATGTAATTCTAGAGGGCATAGACATTTCATTGTCACAGAAGCTGCATGAAAATGATAAAACGTTGTTTTACACTGTTTATGTGCTGATTTGCAAATCCCCATAAAATGAAAAACACTATTTCTATTTTCTTGTCTTTAGGCCATCATTTTGTTTAAGCTCTGTTTGCGCTCCATACCATGTCAAAAAAGATCTTGAGTCATATAAATAAATGAAACCAATGATATGAAATAGGATGAGGTAACCAGCTGCTGGCTGTAGCTTTATATTTGGCATAGAGACATGAGAGTTGTAGCGATCCTCATCTAATATGTGCATTTAGTAGTAGTTTAGTCTTAATGGTTCCTAAGACTAAGCCCCAGAGGTTGGGCCTCTCTTAAAAGGCTAGAAAGTAAAAGTGGTTGTGAGATATGGCTGAACAATAAATCAAATTATCAAAATCACAATAGGGGCAAATTAAATATCCAAATTTTTCCAATATCCACTGTCACAGTGACGTGACATCGGAGCAGAGTCCGGTGGGGCCCGGTGGCGGCGCGCACGACTATTTGAATATCAGTATTATTATCCGAATACCACCACAATGAATGAATATTCGAATATTCTGGACCAGCCCTACATATTTCTCCAGTCAAAAGTCTGCAAAAATCACATTATCATTTGTTTTTCTCATGGAAAAGAAATGATAATGTGATTTATGTGATTAGAAATGTAAAAACTACCATTTTACTCAAATCTGACCTCATAGCACAATTGCAATTTCTGTCAAAATGGGAAAAATGTTTAGCGGCACTGCTAACAACTCAAACACTGAGACACTGTTTTGTTGTCAAGGGTCACCTGGTTTAATCTCGAAGGATGCAGTCTATTTTAGAAGTTTCAGTTTTTAAATCCCTATTCTGCCAGTAAGTAGTACATGTAGCTGTCAGATAAATACAGTAAACACACCAAATTACTCTCTGCTGCTGTTGTTTTTCTTCCTCCAGTATAAGAGGTGTTTGTGAGACGTTGTCAGCCAAATTGGCAAAAGTTATTTTCTTCCAATTTGCGGCATTACACGGAGTTTGTTCAAGCATGTGTGCGCGCCGCATTTGTCGTCCTCACTTTTCCCCAACAATCTGGTCATTTGATTTCCCTCAGCGGCTTCTTTAGAGCAACAGAATAGAGGCTTAAGGACGAGCATAAACTGAACCCCTTTTCCTCCATGTCTTCATTTAATTGACTAATCTGCTAGGCCCTGCCCATGAGCGCAGTAAGCCAGTTGTCGGCTCAAAGAGGGCCCTCACTTCAGATAAATGAAAGAAGAAGAAGAAGAAAGAAAAAAAAAAAAAAACATCCAAGACTGTCGCTGGATTTCACCCCTAAACAGAGAGACTTGTGAATTCTATTAAGATGTATGAGAAGACAGTTGCCAAAGCCATTTAATCGCGCTTCCCGTTCCGCCTAATCCTAGCCGGCCAGATGTGTGCCTGTAGGTGAAGCAGGACAGGGAGATGATGAGTCATGTAGCACAGCCAGAAGAGAAAACTGGGAAAACAACAACAACAACAACACAGAGCCACACATCCTGCCTCCTGTGGTTGGAAAAACTCAGGTGACAAAAGAATGAGTCAGAATCCACGTTAAACGCTCTTTGTGCTGGTTGTCAGCGTGAAATATTCAAGCATACGCAACCTTTGCGAGGGTGAGTGTTGGATATGGTATCCCCTAAATTTAGATGCTAAATCCCTCTGTCACCTCTCTTTCACACCCTCTACGTCTCTGTCATTGTCTCATTTTTGTCACGGGGGTTATTTGTCTTCGCCGCCTTTACTCGCTATCATCGGTAACATAAAACATTGGCGCATAAATCGCGTTGAGGACTTTTAGGAGAGGCGACGCACGTGAACATAAATTTGCATGATCTACAGCGGAGGAGAGGAGAGTAAAACGGGCCAGACACCTGTGGAGAAAGTTCCTGACATGTGCTTAACGTTTTTATGCAGTGGAAGTGGGAGATGCTTCAAACAACATATGGCCAACAGCTGTTTTTCATGACACCTTTTTCATGTGATATCCATACTGACTGTGACCCTTGCTTACTTTTGTTGCTGAATGCCATACAAACGCACTCAAACTGTATTAAAATGCATCCCGTGTATCACGCTACGGGGGTAATATATGTGCTTTGTCATTTTATCTAAGCAATACCAACATATAATCATCATTTTTACCTCTAATCTGTTAAAATAACTGTACTATGAATACTATAAAATGAGTAAGGAACCTATTTTAGAGGTGTAAGACAAACCCAAAGCTGGAGCAACTGCTACAGTATTTAAACAGTTTTTGAGGCCTCGCAGCGCAACACTTATTAACTTGGGTGCTGCAGATTTGTCACAAATACATGTCCTGCTGCCTTAAGATACCTGCAGGGATTTACCTTAATTAATTTAATGCAGATATATGCTAAACTGTGCTATAAGAATCATGCATTTACTTAATGCATCACTGATCCCGCTAATCACACTTGATTTTATATTAATTTAAATGTATTTTTAAGCATTTTTCCATAGTTTTGTTTTATTTTTTCAAGTTTTAATTGCACAAAGCCTTTGTTGATTCATTCCCAAACAAGTAACCTTGAACCTAAATCTGGGGCAATTTCTGCTGCCATGTTGAAGACCTAAGAGCTCCCTCTTTTGGTATTTATTTTTATTTTTTTATTTTATTTTTTTGCCTTTATTTAACCAGGGAGTCCCATTGATTTAGATTAGAAATCTCTTTTACAAGGGAGAAATGGCCAAGGTAGCAGCTATACAAAATCAAAAGCTATATAAAACAGATACATGATACACAAATAAACAATAAACAGTGAAACAATAAAGCAACAAAAACAGATTGACAGCTATTCAAGGACGGTGGCCTATCAAGAAAAACAGTGACCCATTTATGCCCCAGTGTGCCCTGTTTTGAGCACAAAAAGGTACCAAAACAGGGGAGAATACAACAATATCACAACAAACTACTTGTATTAGAACTTACAAAGGAACGAAAACTTCGACTTGAAGGAATGCAAGAGATTTCATACATCATCTATCTTTTGTATTTAGCTGATTAATAATACTTTGGTCATGACATCTATGTCAGGTTAAACTCATATAGACACAACTGGAAG
This sequence comes from Chromis chromis, assembly GCA_900302755.1. Taxonomy (NCBI): domain Eukaryota; kingdom Metazoa; phylum Chordata; class Actinopteri; family Pomacentridae; genus Chromis; species Chromis chromis. The sequence goes on along the minus strand of OMNN01034289.1, from coordinate 36,994 downwards.
CATGTTGATACAGCCCAGGAAAAAAAACTACCAATCAGGTGCCATGAGTGTTTAAAATTCATTAGTTTCATTTATTTTACAGAGGTATTAGTGATGCCCCACACCACCTCCAGCCCCAGCTCTGATGACTGCTTTGGCCTTGATCGATTAAGAATTAAAATGTCCATTACAGTTTCCCAGAGGCCAAGGTGACATCTTTAAACTGTTTTGGCTGACCATGAGTCCAACACCTAAAGATGCTAATGACAAAAAAACAGGGAAAAGCATCACATTTTAACCAGCTTCTCAAATTAAATATCTGGCATCTTTGCTTCCTGAATGGCTTAAACCATTATTCCAGTTATCGGATTTGTTATCGATTAATTTCAAGTCATATCAGGACTAAACAAGTGAGAATTTAGATCAGTCCTATAACACGATGACAGTGCCGACTTTTCCACTAAAACAATACAATAATAAAAATTAATACCTTTCACAGTAACGAGGAAAACACAGTTGTCAGGTTTGTCTCCCTGACATGTGCTACTTGTCATTGAGTAAATACATATGAAAGTGCATAAAATAGCAGCTGTAAATGTAAATCGTCAGCACACTGCGTCCTGCCTTCTTTGAACATGATAAATCCTGACGTCGGCTCTACAGTAAACATGCTCACTGACTGTTTGCTACTTGGACTAAAAGTGATCGGTGTGGAACTGTGCTCAGTCAGTCTACTGTTAAATACTATGAAGCAGACTGAACAGCGTACGCAGCATGGCGCACATCAAAAAAACCCCACTGCTTTTGTTCCATGTGTAAATCCCTCAAGCTGAGGATATTCTTTATTACGGGCTGACGCACAAGAACACATCAAGATATGCAAGTGTCATACTGTCAATGTCAGCACACATATGAATTTTTTTTTTTTTTTTTTTTTTAAACTAGCAATTTAATCACATTTAGGACATTCTGTTAAATATCACTAATATCTTCTGCAATATCTGCAGGTGAATGACATGACCCAGCATTGAAGCTGCACTAATCAATATTTTTTATATAAAGAGGAGGGCAAATTACTCTAAAATGTGAAAAACGTGTGAAAGCACGTGTCAAATATCAATCCAAAGCAAAGCAATATCGCTTAAAGCTGCACCTATTAATATTTTTACATGGACAATGGAACAAATTACTATGTAATGTGAGAGGTGTCACGCGAAGGGTTGTTATTCCATGGAAATAATGCCTTCCGATGTAACCCTACACCTTTGTTTCCTTTATAATGTGCAGTTCTATGAAGTCCTCGATTCTCTCTGAAGGTGTCTTTAAGGTTATCTGAAGATACATTTTTCCTTTAATGAGTATATGTATGCAACAACAACACATTTCTATTCAGTCTGATGGTTGACAGAGAAACATTACGCTTCAGGGTCTAAAAAAACACTTTGTAGGCTACATGTAAGTTGTTTGTGACATTTACATGAAAAACAGACCTATCAGGAGCATTTATGCAGCAGTGTAATGAATGGACAATGTGAGGAACTGTGTGACCTGCTGGAAACTTAAAAAATAATTGTGTGGTCCTTTCTGAGAGAGGAGAAAACGCAGCGATACGGAGGGAATCAAAGCGAGAAAATAAATTCTTTCAGCGTGCTGGTCCAGATTTCTCCTCTCCAATTTAGTTTTTGATGTTTTGTGCTTCATCTGGCCGCGGCATTTCTCTTATTTTTTTTAGTGCCCTGCATCACGCTGCACCGTATATGAGAGAATGAGAGCAACTTGCCTTTTAAATAAACTGTTTACTTGACAAGCTGTTGTTACTGTGACTATTTTCTGAATCATAGTTACAGTGTGTGATTAGCTTCCACAGCTGCTAGTGTACAAATTTGTCTTGTTTCATCTACAGATTCACACAAAACCCACCTTCAAAGACACATATAGGCCTTTTTTTATCCAACTCTCTCTTTTTGAGCATTTGTTGTGGCAAAGGAAATTAAGAAACTTACATTTCCTTATGATATTCGACAAGATTCTGTAGGCTGAAGAAGGTTTTACTATTTAAATTCCGGCCTGATGACTAAAGGATGATGACCTTCACACTGTCCGGCTGAAAAACCACAGCAGCTGATTGGACTTGCTGCATTAAAAACCGGTTTGGAATTCTGGTCAAAGCAACGGAACCAAGTTGAGAAACTATATAAGTTTAACTCATAGCTTGACCTGTGACTTCTGAATCTCAGATATGTCAAAAACAAACATGTATTTGCTTAAAATTAGTTAATCAGAAAGTATAATGTGGCTTTTGCTGTCGTACTTATCTATTTGGTGTTCAAATGGTTGAAGCTATGGAGACAAATCATGCATATTTTTTTAAATAACTCTGATGGACTCCAGCATTTTTACAAAATGTCAACTCAAGAAGAAAATTTCAACTTATGAATTCTTAGAAATACTTATTCAAATGGAGTTGTGAGCTCAATAAAAATGGCCCACTTAAAGACATTCACAGAAAGCCAGTAAAAACCTTGACCAAAAGAAAGCACTTCTCAGATGCTCTTACACTGATTTATAAGCTAATTCTTAATGCCAGACTGACGGACAAATGTGAGGTTATTGTAAGAAAAGAAAAAAAAATACAGGATGACAACCATTTCCCTCCAATGCCAGACCATGATCAAAAATGCTCCTGTGCATTAGTTGGACTAAAGCAATCTCCAAAGCTAAGTTCAAATCCATTTGGTGCCAATGTCGCTCAAATTTGAACAAACCAGAGGTCTGCTCAATTTGAGTCAATGAAGAAGTAGTAAAACGGGAACACACACAAAAAAAATGTCATTTTGGTTTTGAAAAGCTAAAATCAAAGTTTCTTTTATCTTGGCAGCTGCACCAACCCGAAACTTGGTGTTTCTATTCATCTCCTGCAGTCAACTAACAAGATGCTGAGCAGAGCGAGAGCAACCAAAACCAGTCCAAAGTAACAAAACTATTTCTAATAAATGCTGACATGCCGACCTGTAGTAGTCACTACTAAGACAAGAAGCCTTTGTTTAAAAAAATGCTCAACAATATAAACAGTTGGAGCCTTTTTCAGGTACAACTGCAACAAAAACCAAGCAAAAACACAAACTTCCCCTCACCTTCCCAAGACTTAGGATTTAGAGTGTATCAGTGTATCTCCAAGATGCTTGGCAGCAGTCTGTGCACATCTCTCTCTCAGACTGAGGAAGGGCATCTAATCGTTGGAGGATTTCCATACCTGCCTCCCGCCTCCGGTAATCTGAAGTACATCACACGTCTGGCCGAGCTTTATTTCAAGAGACTAGAAAATAGATAAGCAAGTGACAGAGATGGAGATAATGTTAATCCCAGAGTGGCGGCAGGTCAAAAGGAGTGGCCACTGCACAACGGCAAGTTAATGAAGGGCCCGGGGGCGAAAGCAAATCTGGACTAAAATAGAGGGGGAGCAGAGAATAAAGAAAGAAGGGACAGGTGAGAAGATAAGAGGAGAAGAGGCTGGTCGAGAGAAGCAGAAAGATGATAGATGAAGAGACAGAACGAGAGAACAAGGAAGAGAAGGAGAAACATATAGAGAGGGAGTGCAAGAAAGGTGAAACTGGAAGGAAAGAGACAGGAGGAGATAATGAATATATCGGACAGAGATGTAACACTGCTGGATAGGTTTGAGCTGCTTTATTACAGCCATAAACTATATGGCACTACCAGGTAAGACTGTACACTATGGACATTACTGTTTGCTAGTGTCTTGTATGTTGCAACAATGCTGCCGAACTAAATGATTAAGTAGGTCATTCGTAAGTGCCTTCAAAAGTTAGGCCAACTGGCAAGATGCCAAAACGGAGACATACTGTCACATGAAAAGGTTCTTCTGGCAAACATGTCAGGAAACAAACGTATATACACTTCAGGATGGCTTGATGTAACAATACCATTCAATATTAACTATCTTAGCATGTTAAATAATGCAATGCAGCCAAGCAGGGATCTACGGAGCTGAAAAATGAATGCCAAAAACTGCAGTTCCTAAAATGGTCACATGAGGCTGGCTCCAAAAGTGAATCACTCTCCATAGAGCCCAATGGTAAAATGTCCAAACTTACAGCAGAAATAAACAAGTTTACAATATGGTACATAAAACAGTTTTGGCCTCTATAGCTAATTTCTCCATTCTTGGCAACTGTAAAGGGGAAGCATTTTTATATACTTCACTCATTTAAATTGTATTGAGGATTAAAGTTACGCATAATTAAGGTCATGGCTGCTTCGAGTAACAGGTAGGTACCATCATAGAACCATAGACATTTACATGGTCCACCTCCGCTCCACTCACGATCTACCTTTTTGCTAATTTTTGCAGTCTAATGAAAAATGATGTGACCAGTGTATTTCCCTGAAAGTTGATTTCATTGTTTTAGCATTGTAGTTTTTCTTGGCAGGGCTAATGTGTTAGCAAACTCTAGCAAACACTATGAATAGGGTGAGAATGCACAACGATTTAAAAGAAAATGACATTACATTGATTGGTTAACAAACAAAGCCACAGCAGTAAGCCCATTTTTCTAATACATTTTACATCACTACTAAGTAGTGATAATAGAATCCACTTAAGCCTTAATACAATTTCATACTAGGTGAGAACATTATAGTTTCCAATTACAAGAACATCATAGATAACCAGGAATTAAAACAAGGTTGTTTTCCAAAGGGGAGCTGCTAAATGACATAGAAAACAGCTCAGTAGTTAAGTGTATTGCAGTGAGAGTATTACATTGTTCCCTATACAGCATATTGTGAGCGCAGCCTCACAGTCGGAGTCTGACAAGGACGAGGAATGACAAATCTCTCCAGAGCAGCGTCTCTGTGACAGACCTGAATAAAATGTTTGACTAACGTGTCAAATATTTGAACTCCTTGAACCGCCAGATGTGCTCTTGATCTTTCTCACCAGACAGACTCAAAAGTGAACAAGGCATGCTGGAAGAAAGATAATAGAAATCAAGCTGTGGTGGGGTTTTTTCTTCTTCTAACTGCTGGGGTTTTGAAACAGCCATGATATATGTGGATTTTACAGCAATGAAAGAAATGTCGCCTGTTTAGTTGTCTGTGGACTAATATGGCAACAGGGCTGGTTTAAGACCAACGCATGCATCACTTTGATTTTTCTGAAACTCAGTCTACATTCAGTGTTTCTGATTTACCTGTTGTTTTACTGTGTTTCTTTTTTTATGTTGGGTAGACGGACTGATTGCGACACCAAGATGAATCTATTCCAAGTGACTCCGAAAGAAATCAATACTCTCAATCAGGTCTCTGAATGATCCACCAAGACTTATCTTGTTGTTTTACACAAACCAGCTGTCACCTGTCCACCTCCACATCCGCTGTTAGAAAAAAGTAGTCTCGCCGTCGTGTCTCCTCGGTTCATTAACGCAGAAAGAAATATCAATTGCCTTTCTTTTGTTTTGGTGCTGTGAAAATAATACAGGCCACTTCTATAGCACTGTTTTTTGCTTTGTGTATTATGTCAATGACAATGCGAGCCGTCATTTTTATTGTCATTGTTTTTCAGATTTCACTGTCACTTTGTTGCCAACATGATGTCCTCTGCTGCAAACTCAAGGTTCTATTATACAGAGCCAAAGCTGCTGTCGTTGGACGGGGTTTGAAAATGTTCCAAATTAGATCCCAAGTCAAGCTGGATGTTTAAAGCTAATACTGATGCAGCATCACTATGCCGTTAACATGTGGTTAATGTTGCATGTAAGCACATTGTCCATGCAGTCTGGGGGGGCATAATATTAAAATCACATGAACAGAATGACCTGAAATGGCAAAAAATACTTTTTGTTGGGCCCTTATGTAGCTGTAATACCAATGGTAGCTTCATTATTTCACCTGACACCTAGAAAGTACTCAAGAGCATGAATGATTTGTTGATTAAACAATTAGTTAAGATACCTTAATTATGATAACCAATTAACTTCTAAATCACTTTTAGTGCTAAGATGGCCAGACAAAGTGTATTTTAGTGAACATGTAACTTGCTGCTTTTCAGTGGAGAGAAAGGGTAGCTGATGCTGAGTATGTAAATGATAACTGGGTTTATCACTGCAGTGCTTTTTCCAGCCCTTATACATATCAATGGCAAACAGCCGCAGCCACAACATGCTTAGAAAACATACAAATTTTACAAAACATTTGTAATGAAATATCACTGAACTATAATCTTTATTATTAGAAAATCTCTGAGAAAAATCTGATTTTCACTGTTTTCAAGTAATTGATTACTACAGAAAACCAATGGCAGACTGAGTATAAAAATAATCACTAGTTGCACCTAATGATAGCTATTTATACCATAATCCTAGTGACACAGGGTCTCCATTAAAAGATTACCTTGGTCCAGAAGACTGGGTAATGAAGGATGTTCTTGACTGCACTTTAGTGGTGTAAATACCTTAACAAAGAAATATGGAATCGCTTAAATGATCTCATTAATTGGTGATCAATTTAATTGATTATGACATTATGAGGAAGAGACTCGCCACTTCAAGAATCATGAATAGAAATCAGTGGGATAATTTCGATAACAGCAAAAATGGCACTTGTATGAAACAAAACACAATTAAACTAGTCCTGGTTTTGCAGTGACACAAGCGTTTGGAGACTTTCTAAGCCTTTAAAAAAAATAAAAATCAGATATGACTGATAAAAATAAATATATGCAATTTTTATGTCCACTGAGTTTCAGTGACCATAGCAGTTACAGATATTTTCCATTCATTTACATGGGGAGCTGGCCTTGTTAGCCTGAAATAACCGGGGTGCTGCCAAAAAGCTACTAAGTGGTGAAACTTACCTATAAGGACTATTATCCAATGAACCTGAGGCTTTTGGAGTGACGTTACCTATGCATTATTTCTGATTTCTGTACCTGGAAAGGGTCAAAAAGTTTTTTAATGGCTCATTATAATTAGTTTCAAGTCAGTCCAAATCTGACTTGAAACTAATTATAATGAGCTAATAACAACTTTTTTAAAGAGGAAATATTGGAGGTCATGGTTGGCACCTTAAATGTCTTTGACCTTTGCTCATAGTGTCCCCAGCAAGGACTGAACATCTAAATGGAGCTAAAATCCACCATCATTCCACAGACGCAGACGCCAGAATCTGACTTTATCTGCATGAAAGTGAATAATAGAAAAACAAAGGGAGAACTGCATTAAGAAAGAAATAATAAGAGCACTCTGTCTCTATAGTTTCAGAAGCTTTAATTAACATAATGTAATGAATCCATCAATTTGCACCCGTTATTTATGGTACCTTAACAATATGGCACAACCACATACATCACAACTCATTTTTTAATTAGGACTGAATGGCTCATGTCACAGTGATGGAGAACAGGTTGAGATGGGAATATTAATGAGCGCTGCTAGCTGTAGAGATGTCACCCATCATGCATCAGTTCAGCATCCATCCAGATTAGAGCAGCAGTTTTTATACTTCCTGTGAAACCGTCACAGTGAAGGCATGTCAGACACGACATCAAAAATGAGAAAAACATGGACTTTCATTGGGTTTTTTTAAGCTGTAGCAGGAATTTAAGTAAAATGGTGAAGTGGGACTAACACTTAAAGAAAATACAGTTTCTCCACAGCTGCTGACACCTTATAAAATATTTTCTCCTTCACTCTACTTGACAGCTGACATTGTCCCCTGGGGATTATTTTCTGACCCTTGGACCGAGCCAAACTACTAAATATGTACTATAAAAGGTGAAAAAATGTCATTTATTTCTTGACTGGTTGACTTGTTTTTTGGAGATACAAGAAGTCGGTGAGATATTCATGCAATATTTATGGGCGAAAGCACAACAGAGGAAGCGATTTGTTGAGGTGTCAACAGTTAAACAGCCTGTTGCATAAGCCTGCACACACACACACACACACACACACACAAACACATCAAAGCACAACTTGATAGCTCAATTATCAAGCCTTCCAGCTGACTCTCCGAGCGTCATGGAAGCATGGGGGGAATGCACGAGAGGCTACGTTGCGAGAAAATGAAGACCCCATCTCTTCACCTCTTTTGTTTTGCTAATTAAAAGTTTGTGTACGAACATGTTCAGAGCTCCAGCCTCCTGTCTGAAAAGTGTGTCATCACTGCTGCATCAGCTCAATTCCAACGGGAGACTTCTTTTTTTCCCCTTATATTTTCCTCCACTCTCTCAATCCTCCAATTTTCCAAGAGCATCAGAATGCTAATCTCATTACCATGTGGGTGTTTGTGTGTATGTGGAAATCTGCTCTGGCTTGTGTTGTGTGTGTTCTTGCATTTGAGAGTGTATGTGCATGCATACAAGCACACAAGGACGGCCTGCATCTATGTGTGTTAAAGTCAGCATGCTTTAATACAATATTCAAACACTCCCGGTGGTGCTTTTACATCAGGGAAATATTAAAAGCTTCTCCATAACCGCTTTGCCCTGCTTCACCAACTCTTCTGGCTTACATAGACTGAAAACTGAGCTTAATCATCAGACAGGGAGACGTTTCCCTTCAGACCTGCCAAGCGAACGTATTTCGCGACTCCTTCCTTCCCCACAAAGCTTGATATTTAATGCATAGGTGCCGCGGCAGGCAGTGATGGACGGGGGAGAACGTTGAAGTTGACGTCCCGCTGGCAGAATGCAAAGCCGTCAAAACAGACCCACCGTCTGTAAGGTGCATCCCACGAGGAGAGACATGGGGGAGATGGAGGGAGAGAGGTGGGAAAGGGCTGAGAAAGTGCGGTGAGAAGTTTGAAGGTGAGTGAAAGAGGGAAAGACAGGGAGACAGGGGAGGAATCATGGAATCTATTTCTATCTGGGCATTTGCTGTGAGATGACAGAGGATCAGGTTGTAGTGCCTGAACTTTATTCCTTTAGAGAGGCAAGGATGACAGTTGATGCAGGGCCAATGACAATTTACACAGTGGCATGTTGCATATGTTTTATTATTGTATAAATTACACCAGTTCTGATTTGAATATTAAAAAGTAGGGTTATCATGAGACCTTTGTATATATATATATATATATATGACTCAACTACTACAAACAGGATAAATTCAACTATAGTGTTCAGATTTTTTTTTGTAAAACTTGATAGAATAGATGTGAAGGTCGTGCATGTGCCACAAGCTTGCTGACATAGAGGTCACTCAAAGGGCTAGTTAGTGATCATAAATATATACATATAGATGTGTTTTTGCAGCAATGCATGATTGTGGCTGCCATATCGCATCTTATAGGACTGGAGGTCTTTCCACAACTAAAATAATTAACAAAAGATAATCAACTACCTGAACTACATCCAACGACTTTTGAGAAACACAACTTCACATACTTTATATTTGCACAATAACACGTACAAATCTGATTGAAATCTCATCTGATTGACTGATTGATCGATCCTTTATTCATCTTACAGATACAACAGAAATGTACAGCACCTGAAAATTAATTTCCTGATAAAAGTTAACTAGTACCTAGCCTACTCATGTATATATGTACGAGTATCAACTTATTATTATATTAAGAGAAGAATTACTTACTGCAATGTATCAAATTGAACACATAAAATATCATGAGAAAACTTCTCAGCTGTGAAATATTAGTATATTATAAATATTACATGTTACAGTTTATTGGTTTTGGTATTTCTTTTCATTAAAAGATAGAAAAGCAGCACCTGATATTTTCTGCCAATATGAAGGTCTCTGCGTTAGCTACTAAATTAGAGAAAATGTTTATTCAACAATACTTCTTTTTTGTGGGTGCAGTTTGTATTCCAAAAGAATATTGTTACATAAAAGTGGTTTGCTCAGAGCACTAATAACTATTACAGTAGCTTTGTGAGCTTTGTATTTCACAGATCTCTACATCCTCAAAGGTCAGCATCATAAAGACAGTTTGGCAGTGGTCAGCGGCACAAATTTAAAATTTTTATGCCTCAGGGCCGGCGACAGCTGAGGCCAGAGACATTATGTTTACCAGTTGTCCATCCATCTGTCCATTCTCCTGTGTACACGATAGAATTTGGTCATCAAAGGTCAGTGTGACCTCACAAAACATGCTTTTGGCCATAACTCAAGAATCGAAAGAGTCATAATGACAGAATTAATAGAACAGAGTAAATGTTATAATTGGACATTTTATATTGAAAAGGTCAAGTGTGGACAGACATGGGTCTAAACTGCAACTTGACTGGTTGGCAGACAGCGGGGTGGTAATTATTGGATATAATTGTTGAATGTATTCATTCAATGGATTCAATGGAATAAAATTAGAGACAGAAGACAGTGAAGGCCTTATTTTGACAACATTTAGTGTAGTGTGTAATTATCTTTTGAATAATACCACCTACTGTTGTTTGCCTGAGTGACAGACTGTTGTGCACTTCTGTGATATTTCAATGTGTCATCACAAAATACTGCAAATTTGGTGTAATTATCATATTATGTCTCAGTGGTCTTTATTGTTCTAATAAAGCGCTGCTTGAGAGATGACAAAGTCTGTGTAATGCTTAACCCAGCCTCACAGAAATTAAACAGAGGCGGAAAAAAAAAGGATCAAGTTAGTCTTCCAAAATTAGCACCGTCAGTTAACTCCAACAGCAATAAACATGGCACAATAACTAAAAGTAACTTAACTATTAACTTAACAATTAACTTAACTATTAACTTAACAATTTAGTGATAATCTTATGAAGGATTAATAATATGTAGTGACAGCAGACAATTTTTGGATTCTAGTATGAGCTCCAAATCTCAAACCAAGTTACTAACTTGTTTCCCAACATCGGATCCACACCTAAGCTAACACAAAGTGACAACATACAACACTGCCCCATTAAAAGTGGCAGTTTCCATAAATGTAGCAGTAAAATCAGTGGACTATGATGTGACCGAGTCTGTTCTAAACATTTTCAACAGCAATTCTGTCAAATTTGATGCCACTGAAATAAAGCACAACAATTCTACACCAGTTTTAGTCATAGTAGTACAAAGCCAACTCTTCAGTAGATGCACCGCGCTCTGCAACCCCTTAAAAAATGACGGCAGGTTGCATTTTAATAACAGAGACAACCTGCTCCCAGTACAGGGATCTTCAAGGTGTAAAGGGTTAATTTCCTTGCTTGCAAAGCTGTATTTAACACAAAAAGTCGATGATTTCAGATTCTTTCTTTTCATCAAGCCAGCAGACTCATGTTTGCAGCTTATTAAGACAATCATAAATAGTGGATGAATATTTAGCAGTTCTACCACTAACATAAATCTCATCCAATTGTCAAGGCCTTTACACTGGAGGATGCACTCAGTGGGTTATTCATCATGCAGACATCACGCAGAGGGGAACTGTAATGTATATAAATCCCGTCTCGCGATGACACATTTGCCCAATAAAACATATGCAGTGTTTGCTCACCGACAATGCTCGCCGTATCTTACGCTCGACAGGCTTGTGGCTGTGTTTATTCGGAAATGTACGGCTGCCGAGCGCGCTGATGTTGCCACGTTGCTGCATCATGTCATATTTTACTTGAATGGTGCCGCTGCAAAGGTTCCTAATGTAACGTTTCCATCATGCAGCAGGTGTTTCACAGCCTCATTCTGCGGTATGCTACATTTCACCCCGCCTCGGGGAGTAAGCACACTGAGACATGGTGCAATCCAACCTTTAAAGCCTATTTTTTTCCATTACCTTTCTTTAAAAACATGAAATTCGGAGTATTTTTTGAAGTTAGTGAAAAGTTTAAAGATGTATTGCATTTTGTTCACATAATAATACCGACGTTTGGAACTTTGGAACTAAATTAATTAGTTTTTTTTTTTTTGTAAAATTACTATATTCCAGCCCTCTTAAGAAGTGTGTCAACTTGATCCAACTTGGCCATTTTATGTTTTTCCCATCTTGTACACTCTTCTGTTATTTAATTTTTAATCTAAAAGAGATCCAGTATTTTGATTAGTTCTGTTGCAGTGGGTAAGCTTGAGGTTGGCACAAGAGTCAGTGGCTAAAAGCAACGATGATAATAGTTATTGTGTATTTTTCATTCATCAGATCAAAGCTTCCAGAAGGGAAAAGTGTCTGCGGGATGAAAGCGGCTGCTCTTTGAAGCCTGGCAAGTGAAGCAACAGCTCATTTTTGTCAGCGGCAACAGATACAGGACAATCCCAGAAAACCCTCACAAAAGACACATACGTTGTCGAAAAGTATTACTGATTAAATGTTTCAGCAAGCAAATTTTGTTCTGCCTGAGCCAGAGATGAGAACGGCGAACAGGAGATTACATGGTTGCAGGCTACGCTGATGCAACGGCGTCCGACTTTGCGCACAGGGCGAGAGGCTTTTTTTTTTTTTTTTCCTCCTCATGATAAAAGTTTCCGCAAGCTGCTCAGCTGCTCTTAAATATTACAATTTTCAAGCAAATTGCTCTCTTAAATTGATCACATTTGAAGTCATTTTAGCTGGGCGAGCCTTCAGCAGGAACAACAGTGGGATGTATGAAATTGGCCCTCGGATGCTGCCAGATTCGAGAAATGCAAAAATCAATTAAGACTGTGACCACATGGATGAAGAGAGAGACAGAACCCAGCAGCTGAGCATCTCCAATATTACATTGTTAATGTTGCAGAGTTTTCATATTCGGATTTGGAAAATTTGCTCATTTTGAGGCTTAGCGGCATCAAAAAGTGCCTTTTTAAAATCTCTATTTTACACACCTGCACATCTTGTGGTGCAGATATACTGTTCTAATATTCATGAACTGCTTTAAATTTGAAGGGCTTCAACACATGTACGGATTCATAACTCCCTTGGTATTTTCTCTACACTTTAGAATTACTTTAGTTCATGCAAAACTGTATAAATAGGTCAAATCATAAGTTTGTAGAAAGTGGTTTGAGAAATGTTGACTAATACAGAGTCAGAGAAACAACAGTTTTTGAGAAATTTCACACTAAAATATGAGTCAGAAATAAATAAACTCCTTCTCTGTAGATGCATATGAAGTAATAAGCCCGGGCCTGCTTGCTAGCATCTGTCTCCAACCATACGCCTACTTTAAGCTTCCTGAAATAATACTTCTGCAAAACATGCAGTGGAGTTATGGAATATGTCAGTTTCATACTCTTTTTGAAAACTGTATTAATTTTATTTGTTTCTTCTGGTAAAGAAAGGCTCAATTACAGTATTGTCTGCATTTAACAGCACAAAATATCTACCTCCACTGCAAACCCTTTGCTTGCTATGACTGAAACAATGCAAATATGGTGACTGCAAGGCTGTAATTTACCATTCAGTAAACGAGACAAGTTGACACGTTAGCTGGGTAATATAAGAACATACATATTCAGCCTTTGTTCTAACGTATACTCATATACAGTGGAGCAAAGTGCCTCATAAAAGAAGTCTACGAGGTATGTGACATAACAGTATGTCCACACAGTTATTGTGGGGATCTAATTAAAGCATGATACAGCTCGATCACATACAATGTGACACTGAACTATAAATCAAAGATTTAAAAGCTTCAAAACATTATAAAAATTGGATCAAAGCTGAGCTCAAATTCAATACAAGTGGAAGGAATCACCGTGAATCAGACTTATACATATACAGTACAGTGTGTGCATTATTTATCATGTGTTATTAATTTTCAACTTTATTTACTGGTGATTTATATTTTTTTGTGTGTGTGCAGCAGACACTGTAGCATGTACACTCTCACAGATCACTTGTCAAACAAATCTTTAAATCCACCGCCATTCCTTTTTGTATGGGATTTTCTGTTAATAAAACTCGACTGTGTTTTAGAGGCTTTTTCTTTTTCTGTGCAACCAATCTGTGTACTTCCAAACACTCTGCTGCCTCAGACATTAAATGCATCACCACCTGCGCGGCAGAGTGTTTAAAATCTTTCACAACCTGGAGGTTGAGTCACTATTGTGTTTCATCAATAAGCAAGAGAGACGCTTAGGTGCAGGAAGGCGCTATCGACTGCCGAACACATACCGAGGCCCGACAAAACCACCGTGTGACATCGACGACGACGCGTTGTGAATCATTACGTCAAGTATATGTGTCCATATTTCATCAAAGGGTCGCAGAGGAAAGATTTGTGTATCAACGTGGGCGATTGTCGAAGCCCCGTCACCTCCGCACATTCGCCACTGCTGCTTAACTCCTTGACAAACGACACAATGCGCCCGTCATTCATCATTCACCATATTGAGTCCTCCTGCTGGAGAGCAACCTGAGATTGACCCCAGAGGAGATAAAATTACAACTCAATATAAGGAAAAGAGTAACGACCTGATGCAGTGCATGAATCAGAGTTGGGACATGCATTTCCCATCAATCAAAGTTGGGTGTCCTCATTAAAACCTGTTTGTGAGTGGGAGCTTGGAAAGAGAGTGTGTGGGTGTGTGTTTTTGCGTCCTCAGAGGCCCATTGTTCAGTCCATTGGTCATATTGCTCACTTCCAACCACCTCATCAACTTTAATATCTCCTGCAAGTTGATACACCCATCAACCTGGTCAAGGAGACGCGTGCACACACACACACACACACACACACACACACCCACGGTTGATGTGCTCATTACTTCGGTCAAGGAGATGCACGCACCTTCACCGTGCACCTGATCGCTTGCGTGCCCTCGCTTTAGCATTCATGTCTGTCTTAGACACACACTTGCAAGTGAACACAGCTAAACATTTTCAACAAGCTCCCTACATTTGATCAATAGGTAATCCCTGATGGCGACGGACCCAGAAAAGGTCACTGGACCCCAGCCAGACACAGATAATGACAAACATCCATCTTGACGTGCAAGAGGGCAATGGAGGGGACATGAAACCACCAGGGTCTATGATATGCTGGGATGTGGTGTGTGTGTTATAAGCTGCTGCTCAGATTCTGATAACCTCCTCAGTCCGCCTGACCAGCTGCGCTCAGCTTTCAGACTATTTTCTTCCCGCTCGCGGTGCTTCCTAGAAACTCTCAGTGTAGGATTGCGAGCGTAATAGTGTCATGTATTGTATTTTAATGGGTCAGTACATCATTGTCAGACGGACTGTAATAGTACCTCGGTGTCATTACCAGGAAAAGCTGAATGGCAAATAAGTGAAGTATGATTGAGATGAATGCCGCCTTCTGTCCTACAGTGGTGACATTTGAAAAGAAAGTTATCTTGAAAAACTTCCAGCGTCTATATTTGCCTCATAACCATGACCCAACCAGAGATCCAAGTCAGCAGTGATGATATTGAGTCTAATGTGGTCTGGGTAGGGTCGTATTCTCTTCACGAGGGTCTTCTAATCCCTTTCAGCTCTGAATACATCATGCCATACAGTCACAGGAGAAAAATGTGTTTGCTGAGGTGAGAAAGAGAGTGTCAGCTGTGTAGTGCAGGAAAAAACGATCACAGCTTTTTGTTAATGACCCATCGTATTGCTGCCAGTGCTGGTGTGATTTCTCTGCTTGGGTCAGTTTGGGTCAACGGCACTAAAGAAGAGGTCCAATTATCCTCCAGTGTGTTTGGGTGAAGTTTGAAAGACTTTAGTGATATCCTCTTTGTTGAGTTTTGCTTATGGCATTGATTAAACTCCTAAAACTCATCTCCATTCACCAACATTACATATTTAGGATTTTTTCCCCTGAAAATAATCATTCCATGTCTTAAAATAGCTTTGATGTAACTCTACACTTCTGCCGACTTTACTATGCACAGATCTATGAATATGTAGATTAGTCCTCGTCTTATTTTACACTAACTCCTACACTGCCTGCAGCCTCTGCTCACCTTCAGCTTGGCTCACACATTTTAAAACTACACTACAGCAAGTTGTAATATTGGGATAATTCAGCCACGCTTGTTCAAATGGGAAACCAGTTCTGAAGAAGAATAATGATACAGAAAGCGTCACCCCCATGGGATTGGTTCGTTACTTCTATGTTTGTTGCATATGAAACCCTGCAGTTTCAGGGCATACAGTAAATGCTTAATCATGGTGTTGACTGCTTATTTCACTAATAAGCAGTCTTACCATATAAATAAAACACACCACATGGAAATGTTCACATCCTCATCCACATTCATATTTTAGTGAAAACTGCACTACAAAATTAGCAAATAATTCTGCAAATCTATAAAGCAATTCACCTGATTTCATATTTTTCCAATTTCATGATTCATAAAAACAACCGCATAGGTCATTCGTGAAAGCATCTTAATAATACCCTTTGTCACAGTTCACTCTAAACTTAAGTGGCTAAAATAATTATGATGGAAGCAAAAAAGAAAGTGAGGTGGCACAGGTAGTGAGGCAGCAAAATTAACTTATGGAGGTCGGGGTGGATGAGTGGGACAACAAAACACAGGACTTCAGTAGGGACGACAGCTGTTCCTTTCCCGCTTCAAACTGGTCATCAGAATTTCCTTTAACTACCTTTTTTTTTTTTTACCTTTATTGCATTTTGATGGAAACAAAAAGAAAGTGAGGTGGTGTATAGGTAGAACTCTTTCAAACTGGTACTCATTATTTTCTTTAAACCCTGACCTTCATTGCATTAAAAATGAAGCAAAAAAGAAAATGAGGTGGTGTAGGTAGTAAAGCAGCAAAGGTAACGTAGGCAGGAGGTCGGGGTGGATGGATGGGACGACCAAACACTAGACTTTAGCATGGATGACAGCTGTTCCTTTGCAGTTTCAAACTGGTAGTCAGTATTTCCTTTAACCCCTGACCTTTATAACATGTTTATTATTGAAACCCTGACAACAAAGGGCCATTGCTCATTTCCTGTTCCAAACCAAAAGTCGACATCAATAATCTTAATCAACTGTGTATTCTTGTAACCATGACAATAGAAGTCATCTACTGTAACCCAGACCTTGATTTTCTCCTAACCGAGTTGTTTTGTTCGTAATGCTTAAAGTTATGAATAATTAAATGTGTAGCCAATATAAGTGATTGGTTGTTGTCAAAGGACAGTCCATGACCTTTGTTTTTGTGCTGTAAATCAATTTCCCAATATTCTGGTCCAAGACTACATATTTTGTGCTGTTAAACAAATTTAGGAGGAAATTTAAGTGGTGTTCAGATTGGTTCCAAAATTTTAGACCTTCCTCCTCTTTGGTGCTGTAGAGGAATGAAACCGATTATTTTCCAATTTCACACTTTAGTGGAAAATGATAATTTGGACATAAGTATCTGCCAAACGTATAACTTTAATCGATGTAAACCAATCACATTATGTCCACAGGCCTCATATCCAAGTTTACTTTGGCTCATGATCAATAAAGTCAAAATGTATTAATGTTCAAAGGTTACACAATGTACCTCCAAAGATTGTTTGAAAAATTCAGTGAACTCATAAACCATTTTTGTATTGCGACACCAGATCTATCAACCGCTGCCATCAATTATTATGTTAATCAACCGACCTGCGCAGTCCCACTTTTCACATGAATTTCAAAGACAGACTTATGACAGCGGTGGGCTTCTAATATGGGTGGCCATAATTGGATTTATGAAGGGACAGAAAAGCTGAATATTAGAACTCCTGTGGGATCCATTAATAGACTTTTTCACATTAATCACCCCTGCAAATGATTTTCACGATCTCTCACCGTTTCCTCTAATGCTTTCGCTTTAAATCGACTGTGATGGTTAACAGGTAAGTGGTACAACAGACTATTGTTCTCAATTTTAAAGGTCTTATTTATGTATTTTAGGAAAGAACTGGGTGACTCAGACGGTCACGGCATCAATGAGAGCTGTCAACTTCTGGACAGCTCACACTTTCCAATTACATGTAAGAAACTCCATTATACATGGGAGAGATCACAAGATGGTCACAGTCTGCTTCACTGTTCTGTGAGAAGCCGGGCAGTAGTGGGGGAATTTTAATCTATAAGGAACATTTCAATTTTCCCACCATTAGTTTCTGGAGATTTTAATTAAGCTTAAGCTATAAATCTCCATTTTTCCCCCATTTCTCCACTGTCCCTCTTTATACTCGGTGAGCTCAGTCAGTGCGGCGCATAAAAATCAGCATGCAGAAGCTATGCAAACACATTCTTTCACTGCATTAGTTTCAGCACACACGTGACGTACTGTTAATATTATGAGGAGTGTGGTTTTCTCTGCAGTAAATACGCTACACCACTCTGAGCTGCAAATGTCTTCCCGACAGGGGTTTTGATTATTCTTCACTCTGTAACAAGACAGATTAGTCTGGGCATTTAACTGTCCCTTGAAAACTGCAAAAGTATAGATATTATTGAGACATATTCAGAAAAAAAATAAATCAAAATTCCGATATATGTACTTAGATACAGCTTACAGCGTAATATGCTGGCTTCATGCAACTTTATGGATGTGCTGGCAGCCTACACACTGTATAATACCCTGAAAAGATCTCCAACAGCAGTGAGATTTAAATAAATACATCCACACAGCCTGGCTTAAAGACAAACAAAAGTCTATAAATGTCTAAAATATTAAAAGCCAACATGAGACAAATTCAATTCACAAATAAAAACATATGCGAGTAACTTTTATCCATTGACATCTATAATGGTAAATAACTAGCTTTGGGTTTTGCTAGAATATATCAGACAAAACATCTCATTAGATGGATTACCATGACATTTTGTAGAGACATTTATGTTCTCTAGAGAATGAATCCTAATGAATTTGGTGACTGTTGCTCTTGCACCACCATGGGCTGATACATATATGCATCACTTATCTCATTAAACATATTGGAAGACAAGTTTAGTTTAGGGAATTCCTATATATAGCCCCTTTAAGATGTGGGATACATGGCATTGCTAAGGCTAATGATATAATATTGCACTAAAAAACAAAAGACTACATATGAATTTGCTAGGAAACTAATTATTTGACTGTAGTCCCAAAGTGAAGAAGAGTACACAGTGTGACTTCCCATAAGATCCTGATCAATCATGTCTCTATGTCAGGGATAATTTATAATTCTATGTAATTAATGAAGTTACCCTAATGTGTCATGTTTGTAAATGTGCATAACTTTCTCACACTGAAGACATTCATATGGCTCCTGCTGCTGTTTGATGCTGCGGGAATTTAATGGCAGAGTAAAGATGGAACAGCTCGAAGTACATCTACTTGTGCCATGTTGAAAGTTATACAGAAATTTTGCAAGGTCTGACCTAGTAAGAGTGTCGTTGCGACTTCTTTGGAAAAGTGAGAAAGGTATTTATTTATACATGAAGCCAACACATTCAGATTATGTCTGAAAGGGGCTTATGGTTAACATATGTGTTTGTCACCCATTTTGGGGTTTTCCTAGAATGGCACCATCAGTCTACACCAAATATCTCAGCAAGTATTTGATAGTTTGCCACGAAATTCTGTACACACAGATTAATCCTAAAGACTAGTGACTTTTTCTGTCGAACAACTATTATATTGACTTTAATGAAATTTTAAAGATGGTGATCCCTATATTTTCCATC
>OMNN01034288.1:6431-18658 GCA_900302755.1 Chromis chromis | reverse complement strand
GATGGGAATCGAAAAGCAATTCTTGTTGAGAACCGGTTCCCAGTGTTTCATATCCTTGGAATCGTTTGCCAATTTTGCAAATGATTCCCTTATCAATTCCAATGGGTGCAAATTCACCAGTGCATCCAGCAGGAAACATGGCGCCCAAGCGGCACAAACACTCGAAAGTTTGGTTACATTTCATGTGAAAGGATGACAACAGGCAACTTGCAAAGTGGATATTTCACCAAAGGGAGGAAATAATACAGATATGCAGAAACATTTGCACAGCATGCGATAACTTGGAATGAATGTCGCGTTTTCAATCCACTCCAGAGTGAATCTTAGCAGCAGCGGCAACGTTAGCACGTGCTCTGATGTGCAAATGAGAATCGATAAGAGAATTGACAAAGAACTGAACCGTTAAGCAGAATCGAAAATGGAATCGGAATTGTAGAAATCTTATCAATTCCCATCCCTAGTTCCAGGGTAGACCCAAAACTCGCTGAAGAGATTAGATATCTCATCTTGCATTAGAAAGCCTTGGTATCCCCCCAGGATGAACAACATCTGGAATGATCTGCTTCGTCTGCTGCCACCACAACATGAATCTGGATAAGTGGATTGATGGATGGATTGAGATGCTCCTCCATTTCTCTCCAAACAGACCTTTGGTGCTTGTTGCCAGAGAGCTCATTTTGAACTTCACCTGTCCACAGCACCTTTTAAATGTTTAAAAAAAAAATCAGATTTGACTGGTGATTCTCTACATGCACTTTTTGCAGCATGGTGACCATTTAAACTGCATTATGGCTCTGTCTTTGTTCATTTAGAAAGGGGCCTGGTCTTGTTAGCCTGAAATAACTGCCTGGGGAGGTTACCAAGATGGGATTTGCCCATGAGACCTTTTGCTGAGGCTTTCTGCAGCTCGTTTGCAGTATTATGGTGCTTTTGTTTTTCTTTCTGCCCAGCAGAAGTGCAGTTTTAGCTCAAAGTTTTCTTGCTCTTTCAGATCTCGTCTTAACCTCCACAGTTATCCTTAACTACCGTTCCTTAATGACATTTTCAAAGTGGGAAGTTGCAAGCTGGTAGTGCTTTGATATCTTTAAATAGCCTTCCCTGCTTTGTAGACATCAATTAGCTTCATTTTCAGATCCTCAGCCGTTTGCTTTGTGCAACTCAAGGTTGTTGAGTCTTACCACAAGATATGAGTCGGAGGATTTATCAAGGTCAGAGATCACCTGATATTTTCATCAAATAAAAAGTAACGGTGAATAAACATTTGTAAAGAAATATGTGTGATTGTTGCAGGGGTTGTATTTTACCTTTATCCACTCAAATGTTATTTGTCCAGATGGCAAAGTATTGCATACAACAGAGAAAATATTAACCTTGGAGTTGCTGATGAGTTATAAGAGAGATATGTTGAAATGAGAAATGATTAAACATCTTTTCTGAATAATCATTTTTATGCTCTCTTGGGAAAAAACAGTGCAAATTACATGAGATTGCTGGCATCAAGAGCATTTTAGAACCTAAAATATGTTCAAGAAGTACAGAAGGTTTACAGACTGCACTGTACTACAGTTCTTTACAGAACTCTGGGCAGTACTGATTTTAATTGAACTATGCACATATCTGTGTTTCGTAGTGGCGGTCGCTTCTCCACACTGCTCCAGAACCTCGGACCAGAGAACGCCGTCACCTTGCTGGTGTTTGCCGTCACTGAGCACAAGATCCTGGTCCACTCGTTACGACCGGCTGTTCTGACCAGCGTCACTGAGGCTCTGGTGTCTGTAAGTTACTGCATTCAGCTGTGTGTGTCTCAGAGTGTCTCACTTCCACCATGTTGCTGTTTTATGTCACATTTATTTGACATTTAATTTTTGTAAACTGCAGCACTAACTGTTACATTGGTCATTTCTAATAATATGTCTGTTAAGAAACTTCTGTATTATAAATGCATTTAGAGAATGTCAGAGAAATTCCTACATTTTGTTAAATTGAAGGGCTATAAGTGTGTAGCAGGTGGCTCTTCCAGTTTCAGTGATGCTGTCAGAAGTTGATTTTTAGATATACTTTTCTCTATAAGAGGCTCAACTACTCTGTAAATCTGCAAAGTGATCATATGATAATCTTTTTAGGCAGAACCATGATCCACAATCTAAATCTGAATTGTCCCACGTGATTACATGGTCAGTTGTGCATATGGTTGCCTGGATGCAAATTATGTCAATTCAGCTGGAGGCTAAAGGCCCAACTGAGAAATAGTAGCGATTCCTATCTTGTTGCTGCTAACTAGCTAGCCCCGTCTTGTGGTTCTCTACCTGCAGACTCACCAGATTTCTGTTTTTGTGGTCCGCGATGTCAGTCAGCTGCCTCTCCAATAACTCTCTAGTGCTGTGGACGGACTCCATCTCCTCTGTCTTGGACTGCAGGTGGAGAAGCAGCTGATTGACATTGCATCTGCTACAACAGCGACCTGGTGAACCTGCAGTTAGAGAAACATGAGACAGACAGAGACTAGCTGGACAGCTGGAGGACTTAACTTTTAAATTAACTTAAATGCTTGCATATTGCACTTTTTACTGACATTATCTGCACTGTTCCGAAGCAAAGTAGACCATAACCCAATTTAAAATCACTCAAAATCTATGATTGTCAGTTCTCCAACCCTTAGACCACACTATACTGTAATGTGTTTCTCTTTGAAGCAATGCTAATAAACTATCAACATGGCAATGAAAGCACTGCAGTTTAGTTTTACGTAGTCATGGCAGGACTCCTGTTGTCTTTTTCATCTGACAATTCTCTTCTTCATCTTCATCCTCCTCCTCAGATGATCTTTCCGTTCCACTGGCCGTGCCCGTATATTCCTCTGTGCCCACTGGCCTTGGCTGATGTGTTGAGCGCCCCCTGCCCGTTCATAGTGGGAGTGGACTCTCGCTACTTCGATCTTTATGACCCTCCACCGGATGTGAGCTGCGTGGACCTGGACACCAACACCATCTTCCAGTGAGCACAAAACCTAAAACCTCCCCGTAGCTGTTATTTTATAGGCAAGCAATTGATGTGAAGAATGAAATCTATGAAATGCAGATTTCTGCAGAACCCGAGCAGTTTTTGGGTGTGTTTGCTCAGGTCACATTTTTACTCACTGTGACTTCATTTTTCACTGCAATGTGAAGTCCTGCACCTCTACCTAAAACAACACAACCATGTCTAGAAGTAGAGAGATTTTAAAAATGTCTTTTATGGCGTGTAAAAACGTTCAAATGCCATAAATTATACATAAAAAAACTAAAGTGGTATTTTATTTATTTTACAAAAGTTACAAAAATTTAATAAAGATGTACAGCATTTTTGAAAGTGTGTTACCAAAAAAGCTGTAGCTTCAAATGCTATAGATATTTTACTACTTACATTTTAGATGTGTTTTTGTACTAGTCTTGTATCTACACAGCCTGCAGTTCAATGGAAAAGTTTCAGATTTTTTTGGACGCATGACAACTGAGTCACTAATGGCCTCTCTGTTACACTGAGGAGTGCAGTTTTTTTTTGTTGTTTAATAGAATCTGGTTGGTGAAAATGGTATATTTTTGGCAGTTTTTAAAATTAGACCTATAGAATAAAGCGGTTTTGATAAAATACCATAATTACAAGCTTGAAATTGGTTTTGTGTCAGAACAGGATGTCAGCTAGTTTAATGGTATAATTATGGCTATTTTGAAAAAGATAACATGCCTTTCAAACCCTGGGTTCTGGGGTTCAAGGGGTTAATCTTGACCGTCTTCTGGCTTTCACAGTGAATGATGTATTGTGTCATTTTGTGTAGACTAAACTACAGTGCAGTCATCCACACATATGCTGTACAGCACTTCCTCAACATTTCTTTGCAGACCACAAAGACGCCAGGTCAGGAGTTCTAAGTTTAGCGACCAGACCACTTTCCAATAGATTGGGTGGAAATGGTTGTTTTTGTAGTGTCAGACTCATTTTAATATGAAGAGAACGCAATTTCCCAGTGCTTCAGGTAAGGTCAGTAATGGTTCACATCATTTCTGGCCTCATTACCAGCCTCACAGCGTCGGGGTGGTCTGAGCTCCCCCAACCCCAACGCTGTCCTTGTTGGTTTTGGCCACTCAACCTCTCCAGAGCTCAGTTTGTGCTTCTGCTTTTCCAGCAATGAAGATAAGCGAGCCCTCACGTGGAAGATCCTGCCAAAGAAAGCCTGTAAAAACCTAATGAATGTGCTGAGCAATCTCCACCAGCAGCTGGTTGACGGTGAGTACTGAGCTGATGTAGGAGCTGTTGGGAGAAAATGATTGTAAAAAATGTGTCAGTTGTTTGATTTTGTTGAGTGACTTTCTTGATGCATGTATGGTAAAGCACCCTTTGTGCAAACATTACCTTTAGTGGTTCTTTTCAGATGAATGGAAGGTGTCTGGGTTGAGAATGAACCTCCTCTTACATTCTCTTGTGTCCTTGTAAAAGCCACTTTTCTTCTTTATGTGACCCTCTCTGTAATCAGATATAATAAAAAACATCTATATATGGCTGATTAAGGTCTACACAGGCTATGTTATGCTCCATTCATCATGTTTATTGTTTGATTCTGTTGTCTTTACCATTTTCTCTCCATTAAATCAGCATTGTTATGCTCTCCATTCAACAAACTGAAAGCCAGCCATAATCCCATCATAGCATAATATCCTAATTACCCGTCTGCCCTGCTGTGACGCTCGCTGTGTTATTGTCAACTTTGTCTGCGAATCGAGAGCCACACTCACTGAGACCATGAAACCTGCTGCTTATTGAGCTGTATAAATTGAATAAATGAATTTTCTGATTCAGTGAAGTTGAAAATCTACCCAGTCGCTGCCAGAATGGCTGAATATTGATATGCATGCCAGAGGTTTTAGTTGAGACAGTTAAGCCTCTTGGACCTTTGGAGAAGCAGATATCAACTCGAGGTCATTCATTGTAAATTACATAATGCTAATCCTCATTTGCCACTACTTACTGAAAGTCTAACTTCACCCCCAGCTCTGAGAGTAACTCCACCTTCTGCATGATTTGGAAAAATGCTTAAAGTAGGCAATGGGCTCTGAAGGCATGGATGTGTGAGGCAGGAGTTGCTGAGTTTGACTATGCAAATGAAAATTACAGATACCACCAACGTCATATTGGTTAGTCATAACTGCACTGAGAATTTTAATCCCAGATATCTATGAGGTCATTCTGACCAGACAAACAACTGTTAGAGATATTTGTAAGTCAGTTTTGACTGGTCATAATAATATCTGCAGATACCTTAAACGTCATTATGACTAATATGAGTTGTTGTTGCTCATGCAAGGCTTCCCATTGAATATCAGTCCAGCTAAGCAATTATGAACAGTGTGAGCAGAAGTAATGGTGGTTGCTTTGATAAACAATGGTTGGAAAATGCATTGAAATAGGAAGAGCTTATTAGCAAGGCGTTTAAGGAGAACAAGAGCTTCATTTGTTAGAGACTTGTTGTCTAAATTTACTAGAAGTTTGGCCTCAGGCTGCTCTGACAGTTTGTCATATGCAGTTACAGTTGCAGTGGCACAATATGTTTGAAAAGCAAGTCAGCTCAACCTCCCACTTGCTGTAGCGTATAGTATAACTACAGATATCTGTCAGATTTCTAATGGATATTTATAATTACAGTTTGACTCAGCAGAATCCCAGTTTGAGATATCTGCAACGTCATTTTGAATAGTTACACTCAACATATCTGTAATTACATCTTGACTAGTTCAGATTCATTTCAAGATATGGGAAAAGGGCAATGCTGATATTTAGAATTTAGGGGAATTAGAGATATCTTGAACTAAAAGATTTAACTGTAGAGATCTTAAACTGGAAATACAATTAGCCATAATTCAGCTGCAGATAAATGCAATTCACACTACAGATATCTGTAATGACAACACCACCACACCTATGGGCTCTTCTGAGGTGGAGGACTTTTCCCCTCCAGAACCCCTGAAGTTGACATTACTGTGGTGGAGAACCAGGGTGGTCCTACATGTATCAGTTCAAGCTCTTGGTTCCAGTTCGAAGCCTTAGCTCCCGGCAGGAAGGCAAAAGTGCAAGAGAGGAAGAGGGCAGTCTCTGAGTGGTAACCTTATTAAGAAGGAGGATAAAAAAGGCTCTGAAGGGAAAGAATGCTACCCCAGAGCCAAACCGTTGCACCAAAATTGAAAAATAATAAGTAGAAGGTTAACAAAAAATAGCAGAAGCTCCTGTCAATAATGAGTCTCCATTAGAATATATTTGGAAATGACTGGGGACAGATTATAGCACAAGTGTTGTGGATTAGCTGTAGTATGTAGTTGTGACACCTTTCACTGTTTAATACTTTAATGACCAAATGAGTCAGGCAGTTCTGTGTTGGCACGAGAACAAGAGAGCATTGTGGGGGATCAACTAGTAAAGGGGCACCATGACAAAGTCTTCTGTTGTGCTTAATGACCTGCACCCTGCACTCGTATATTAAATCATCAACGGGATCAAATCGAACTTTGTTCAGTGCACGATGAAAAAAAGTTCCACTGCAGCAACCTGTGGGCTGTTTTAAAACAGCCCAAACATTTGGACGTGTTCCAACAAGAACTGCCCTATAGAACCTCTTGCAGACAGTTTTTGGGGAAGAAATACTCCAGGGTATGTACTTCTAAGTGGCCATGAAAAACTTGGACAAGACAAATGCTAATTCATCAAACTTAGAGAGCACAACATGCGCCATTTCTCTCTTGATGTCCTCATTGAGTAGCATCTCAAACATTGTCATTTTCAATGAAAATAGTGAAATTGAAAATTCCCTCTGTAGGCTAACAAAGCAGACTCTTTTCCTTCCATCACAGTAGAATCATATCAGGTTTACAGCTCCAAAAACATGTTAAAGTCTGCAGTCCCTCTTTAAACACTTGAACCAATGCACAGGCATAAGGCCTTTCAATACATGTGCTTTGATCATAGTGACTTCATCAAAATGCAAATGATGCAGCATTTGCAGCTGCAGCCTCGGTTAGACGTCATGATTCAACTTTGATGTTGACATAAACCTTGAGATGCTAATATGCGGTGACAGCTGCTAAACTGTATTTTTCTGTCTTTGCAGGTCAGTACCGGCCTGACGGGCTGCTGGAGCTGAGCATGAGCGATACGTCAGAGCTGAGCTGTGGGAAAAGTCTCCACACTCTAGAGCTGGAGATCCAGGAAGCCTTCCTGCGCTTCATGGCAGCCATTTTGAAAGGCTACCGCTCCTTCTTGCGACCGATCACCCAGGCACCGTCTGAGAAAGCCACGGACGCTAGCTCACTCTTTGACCTGCAAGGTATCTGGAGTAATGTCACTCTGAACTCTTGTAGCCAAAACCTCCCAAACAAATTCTCCGTATGCAGGATTTTACAGCCAGAGAGCCAAATTAGAATCACGAAGGAAACAGATTGAATGAATAAAGCCAGCTGTCCTTTTCCCCAGCGACCTCTTCAAACTCCTCACACAGGAACCATAACAAGTCCACTACAGTGTAATGAGCCAATTTTTCTCTCAGACAGAAATTTATCTGAATGGTTCCCACAAAAGTGTTTACATGACTGCGCAACCCTTAATACCAATAAGCCAAAAGAAGGTTAGGACCAGATACTCCATCTCTAACTCTTAGGAAAGATGGAGCTGATTGAGTGTTAAATGGAATTACTGGTCTGCTGTGCTTTATAGTGAATTAACACTAGAAAACCCATCATTTGTACAGTTTATGCAGCACATACAAATGTTAGTGTTTAGTCCACAAACAGAATAAAAGTGGGAAAACCTTGAGAATGTTTTGACTGATGTCCTAAGTGGCATTTACTTGTTTTTAAACCACTATTTTATTAGGTTGACAATGAACTTTCACTGTCAAATGATGAAGCCAAACCCTTTTAAAGTGGATTATATTGCTTTTGGAGGGAACCTGTTTATACTCATGCCGATGCTTCAGCTTCAATCTGATATCTGATGGCTGTTCCTTGTTATTTCCCCTTTCCTCTGATGAGCTGGGTTGTAACAAAGTAGAGGCTTGTCCAGGGAAATTAGTTTTTGAGCCCAGTGCTGATTAATTGATTGATTAATTAAACAGAATAGATACATGTTTATAACCTCAGGAAGAAGGTGTACTTTTGTGATGTTATTTTCTTTTGTGTACATAGCATCCTCTGCCTTCAGTTCCTCCTCCTTTTTCCTTTTTATTTTAAAAACCAGTATCAGCTTTGGGTTACACAGCATCCAAGTGGCTGCTTCTTGTTACTTCCTCTTTCACTTAGAGGGCTGGGTTGTAACAGAGCTAACACGGGATCAGCAAATGTTAAGCAGCCAGGTTTTGTGGTATAGCCCTTGTGTCGTACCAATATCAGAATTATGACTTTGATATGAGACCTGCCTTAATATACCAACTGATAGCAGTGATAACGCAGCAGAAACAAAAACATCATGAAAAGTAGTGGGATAATAAATGGCAGAATATGGAACTTTGTATGTAAGTTAGTGAAATAAAAGGCAGTGGAGGATGTGATAAACAGCCACAAAACAACCGGAGTGAATTTCTGTACCACAGTGTGTTTATATATTTTAATATCCAGTCAGAATTAGAGGAACTCTTCATTAAGATCAACTCTGTATATGTTCCTGTTTCTCCACCGTCACATGTCACGCTGTTCCTCATAAAATGATAAATCCTGGCAGAGATTAGTGCAGCAGTACTTTAGTGCAGTGGTTCTCAACTGGTGGGTCGGGACCCAAAAGTGGGTCGCAGAAGCCATTTTTAGAGGGTCACAGAAGCATGCCCCCCCAAAAAAGTAGTGGTATAAAGTCTTTTATTTTAAAGGACTTTCTTATGACAGTTTGCTTTCAATAGCAGAATATTTAGTGGTGCTGACACCTGTAGTTGCCTCTAGATGTGGCTCTGCCAGCTTATTGGAGAAATCTATGCTAAAACGTGCCAAAAATAGACTAAAATGTGCTCAGAATCTGTCAGAATGGGACAAAATATGCCCAAAACTTGGCAAAAGTGTCCAAATATACCAAAATGAGCAAAAAATAATCCAAAATTTTCCAAGCTGTATCAAAATGCGTTGAGACTACACCCAGATAAACCTTCATGTGTTAACAGGAACAGCAAACTTCAAAAATTTAGGTCGCGACTGTTTTTAATAGAGACATAGTGGGTCCTGAGGCTGGACCAGTTGAGAACCACTGGTTTAGTGCACATTACAATCACCCACTTTTACTCTTTCTGCAAGTTGGTCATTTGTAACTGGTGTTTTTTTTAGCAGCTTGCAAGTGAATCTTAGTTAAGCAGTGTAGATGATGAGAGGTGTCCGTCACACTGCTCAGTTAGCTAAGAAGATAAAGCTATATTAAAGAAAATGTTATTGACTTTAATTGCCTTGTCAAACTGATGGCGAAAAAAGCTCCGATCACGGACCTGTCACGGTTTGAATCGTTTGAACAAGTTGGTTTGTCTGTTGGAAAGATGTTCTGCTGAGTTGGACACGTTCGTTCCTTCATTTTGAGTTTGCAACAGCCTTCAGAGACGGGCTTTGTGGTGTCTGTGGACTCGTCCTGACTGTTGTCTGCAAGCAAAATAATGCCATATTTTGCTTTGTACATCTTCTTTCCACTGATGGCAAAAGCACTTGTTTTTGCAGCCATGCCTTTTGTTTTATCACTATAAAATCTGTATTGTGCTTATGGGAGAAGGGAAAAGCGGTTTGCGTGCCCGATATGCCTGCCGGGAGTGGAAGCATAGTGCTGCTCAGACACACTGCCCCGCTGCCAAACATCGAAGCAACTCATAGGAAATTCAACTTTTAATACAACTCTGACATTCTTAAAGTGTCTGCGCTAAAAAATAAGGAGTAATGTTGTAACAGCAGGGTATTGCGTTACGTTTCTAGTCTAAGTATACCGCGCAACGCTACAAAGACCAGTAAGAAATGCAGTATAATTTCTCATACAGCTCTACATTCCCACCACAGCATGAGTTCCCAGCCCACTAATGTTCCCATCACTAATGTTATTGCCTCCATTTTTTTCATCAAGCATCTGGAAATCACTTGTCATCTCATGTGCAGCCAGTTCTTTGCATCATGACTCGCTCAAGGTCCTTGGGACTAAGAGCCAGGCTTTTATTTACTTGAATAGAAGCGACTGATTCAAAAGGTGCAACAGCAGAACTGAGGCCAGTGACTGGGAACATGTGGGCATTGTTGGAGCACATTGACCAGTATAGTTGGATCATAATGCACCAGAAAAGTTTAGTTTGTGCCACTTTCTCACCATTACAGACTGGAAAAATCAGTTGACTCATAGCCGTACAGTTACAGTGAATGATTAGCGCTAATGACTCTGAATATGTAAACCAACACCACGTCATCTGTCGCGCCTTCTTTCCCTACAGCTGGCCAGCCTCAAAAACAGATGGCGTTGTTTAATACATGAGCTTTCATAAGTGTCCGTCCCCACCTGTGAGTAAACACACACACAGAACGCGTTGTGGTAGTGAAGGCTGGAGAAAGATGCTGGGGTTGGAGGTTCAAGGCTAGTTTGCAAGCTGAAGGTTAGCCGCTTTGCCTCACAGCTGCTGAAATGCGCCAGAGGTTTGAGTTTGGCCTCTGGATCGGAGCCTGTGAAAGCTGGTTGACATCACAGCTGAAAGGAGTCGGAGTGATATCATGGCTGCTACACTGGAGGATAGCTGCAGCCAAGGTCGTGTCCAGTCTTGAGTTATGTGGAACAGCAAATAGGAATGGTTGCAGTACGTTACATAACGACCTGAGGAAAGACGTAGCAGCTCATGCATCATCCGTGAACTCCTGACCGTTGTTGGACCTAATATCCATAACAACAATAAATTACACAACCTGTTAATGTGTCCGTGTAGACTATTATTTCTGTTTCCCTGCTTCCTCCCTGAACATGGCAGTGTTTCTCCGTGATATGATTACAGCGCTTTTCACCCCAACATCTGCGACTTTGACAGTTTTACATGCCGGCTGCATCTGTGCTTCTTTTTCTCCTCGGGAGAGTGGAACTCGCGAGGCAGACGATAAACAAACACACTATTACAGAAGAAGCACAGTTAGATATGGTGGAATTGTATCTTTATATATTTATAGCTGTCTACCATCAAACCCAATACTTGACAGATTTGTTTTCTTCTGCAGCTCTCTGTTATCTCCCTCTGTGGATATGAGCTGATGGTTAATACAAAGAATTGTCACCCAACAGCTGCTGTAAATCTGTTGATGCATTTCTTGGACTCTGGTGTAAATATTGTTATGAATATGTAGACATTTAAATATGGTAAAGGGTAAAACAGTTTTATCAACTGGTGATGATTCATCTAATGTAATCAGATGTATCAGTGCAGACTCATTGGACACATTAATTGCTATTTCTGTTTTATACATCTTTTGTCATATTATTTAAAACTTAAGCCTGAGGTACTGTCATTTGCTTATATGTGCATTCTTGTTGGTCCAAGTTTGGATACATGTTGTGCTATTTTTTTCACGTCTTTGTTTGTTTCACCCTATGAACCCCAAACAGTTCCTTATTTGCTTCTGTCACATTTTTACTCACTGTGGGCTCATTTTTCACTGCAGTATAACACCATAGCTATAAGTAGAGATAACTCAAATATCTCTGTTGTGCAGTGTAACAAAGTTGGAATGCTTTAACCCTTTACCTCCTGAGCTTCAAAATGTCCGCCTGGTCTTTTTTTCTTATTTTGATTACAAAAGGGTCATAGAATGTCCTGTGAGTGCTTGTGCCCATTTCTTCAGAAGAAACTTTCAATATCTGGCAGTTATTTACAATTTACTGCCTGTTATAAGAGTGTAATGACGGTTTAGAATGAAGAAAAACACAAAAACAGACTTTGATTTTAGTGTTGTAGTGGGGGAAAACTATGAAACTGAGCATACATTTTTTGCAGCTTTTTGAAAATTGTTATCACACAGGGTAGTTCTCCACTCTCTGGGAACGAAGGAGCTGCTTCGAGAGAGGGGGGGCACAAATGAAATTACCGTAATAACGCCATATTGGCTGTAAAGCGCAACACTTCAGCTCTCAGAAACCGTTGCAATTTTTCTAATCGGACAAACTTTGACGTAGTTGTGTAATAATACCCCCGACATAGCACCGGTGCTATGGCAATAGGTAAAGGGTTA
>OMNN01034284.1:0-11586 GCA_900302755.1 Chromis chromis | reverse complement strand
GGCCGAATGAATGAACGCTGCCTCGTTTATAAGGCATGCTAATTGGGAGGAGTGGACTATCTACTAGTATGATTGGACAGGCTAGACCTTGTGACTAGCCTGACTCCGTGCCTGTATGAACTAACGCGAAGCTCCATATTTCTAAAAAAAAAAAAAAAAAAAACCCAATAAATTACATGCCAACCTTTCTTCGACTATGAGTCATGAGAGACTGGCATGACGTTTTTCTGAACGCTGCCTTAGACCAATTGGACAATGCAGAGCTAGACAGAGATGAGAAACAATCACCCAGAGACGGGTAAACCTGTTGCACTTTGATAAGCTCGGTTCTGTTAACAGATTACACGTTAGCGTCAGCTGGTAAGAGGTTATCATATACAGACATTTGACATTTTGCTGATGTTTCTGTTTTTTCAGCACTTTTCGACATCTTCAGAACACAGAAATGACTCAGATAAGTCCAACACATCAACAAATTTACACGATTGTGTGCAGGTGACAGCACAAGCGGGGAACACAGAAGTCGGGTTGACAGCAGCAGGAACAAAAACACGCGAGTCGGCAACAGGGGTTTCAATGACTTCAGGGTTCGGAAAAACCTTTTCCCCTGCCAGATCATTGCCGAGAATCATGGCAACCCCTTGCACAGGCAACTTAGTGCGCAACCCAATTTACACTGAGCCAGAAACAAGTGGCGAACACAGAAACACGGTGTGGAGTGGCGCTCTCAAAATGCTCATCTTCACTCCCCACAAAAGAGCATCAGAACCGCAAAAAGAATCGGATGAAAACGGCAACGATGTTTGCAACATGAGAGACTGTGTGGCTCCGGTATCACGTAGAATTGTGATCGGCACCTGATCCTTCTCCTTCCCCATCAGAGAGACAAAACCTTTACAAATAAAAGGTCGGTAACTCTCGTCAACCTCATCACCTGCAGTGTCTGTGTTGACCGGAGGCTGAGCAGGAGCAGGCTGCACAAAAACTCTGCATTTGCCTTTTACGCTGGAGAGCAGGACAATTAGCAACCACATGGCCTTTCTCATGGCAGTAAAAGCATTCACCGCTGTTAGCAGCGGCAGAGCGCTGTGGACTGGTGAGGTTTACCGGTGCTGACAGCCGGTGTGTGCTCGCGCTGTACCGGTGAGAAAGCAACACGGTGCATTAGAGCAAATTCATCCGCGCACACAGCAGCTTTGGACAACGACTCCACCTACTGCTCATTCAAATGCACAACAATTTTCTCTGGAAGACGTATTAAATTCTTCCAACAAAAGCAGCTGGCGGAGCTGAGCAAAGTCTCTCACCTTACTAGCGGCGCACCACTTGTCAAAGAGAAGAGATTTCTCACGTGCAAACTCTACGCATGTTTGGTTTGTGGATTTCTCACAAGAAAGAAATTTCTGCCGATAGGCCTCAGGGACAAGCTCATAAACTCTCAACACTGTGGCTTTTAGCACATCATAATCCAGACTCTCATCAGTTGATAACGTTGTACAGACTTCCTGCGCTTTTCCCACTAATTACATTGCAACAACAGGCTCCAAACAACCTGTGCCACTTCAACGTAGCTGCAATGCACTCAAAAGCATTAAAGTAAGAGTCTACCTTGCTCTCTCTAAATTGAGGTACTAAAGCAATGTGCCTGCTAACGTCAAACTGGTCAGGAGTGGAGGGGAGAGGCATACTCACGGTGGCGGGTGTTTTGTGGTTGTATGGATCGAGCTCTAGGGCCCTTATGCGGAGATGCATAAGCTCGACCTCGCGGGTCTTTGTCTGGAGCTCCACCTCTCTCAGAGGGCCAGCTTCAGATCCTCAGTAACCACCCCAGCCTGGATCAGAGCGATCGGATCTGCACCTCCCAGACTGACTGTAGGAGCCTCTGCTCCAACCTTCACCAGGTCGCTGACAGTGTCTGTGGACGTGGCAGCCTCCGCTCCCACTTCCTCCTCTGCAACGTCAGACGCACTGACCCCCTCACGCTCAGGCTTCACAATGCCTCTCTCCACCAACTTAACTGTCAAATACAGTTTAATCTCAGCCTTACAGGCACTCACAGGCAAATCAATTAAAAAAAAACAGCGATTAACAATAAGTCTGCTTTTGTGCACTTTGCCAGCTTATCCAACGCAGGATTCTGTACAAAATCATCAAAATCAAAAGCCATCTTACCTGTTCAATGAAAACTACAAACCAAACTTACCAAAAAACTTACCGAAATAGAATAAAGAACGGACGAGCCCCCAATTTATGTTACGACCCAGCTAGGGGAGCAGGGACGCAACATAAAAGAGTAGGAAAAGAACCAAACTTTGTCAATGAAAATCACTCTCAAACGAGGTACAAAATCAATCACAAATTTATTATCAAACAAAAAGAGGCCTGATGTACAGGTAAAACAACTACAGTCAAAACAAAATAAAATAGTGCTAAATATGTATAGTGCTATGAAAGACAAACAGCTAATCAACAATCCGAAAACCACCACCCAAAACTACACAACACTAACACCAGTAACCCTAACACTAGCTGAATTGCACAAAAGATCTAAAGACAAAGTTCTCAGGAAAAACGCCAGAAGCGAGGGAAGCCACTGCTGCCATATTGAGTCCCATCGGTGACTGGGGAAACCCTGGATTTTGAAGCTGGAGGCAGCCGCAGGGACCAATCGGATGGCGACACCATTCATTGTTAGGAGGAGGGCAGGACCAGCACAGCTACTACAAAAAAGAGAGGAGCGCTCACTCCGACACAGAATCACAGACCAACAAAAGGACACACAGGGGCAACAACACATAACAGAACAAATACAGCCAGGGCCGTAAAATGTGTGTGTAAAGAATGCTGATGGGATATGAAATATAACCAGTAACCATTGTGCATGCTGCCAGTTGAATAGTGAATAAACTACTCTTTTGGGTTCATATATATTGTAAATCTGACTCTGAAGGAGTCAGCGCCTCACCAACCATCACTGACAGCATTATACCACCCACTGTCAGAAGGTATCAGTCACTGTTGGACAGGACAACCCTTTTTCTTATTACAGAGCATTCTTCATTCAGTTTGTGAGTTCTGATATTTACCCACGCCAACGAAGTCGGGCCGTGGGTAGGGTGATCACGGCCGTCTGTCTGTCTGTCTGTATGTATGTGTGTGGCTATGTCCGCACGATAACTCGAGAACAAATAGAGATAGGATAACCAAAGTTGGCACAGATGTTCATCTTGACCTACCCTGGTCACCCATTAATTTGGGGTCAAAAGGTCAAGGTCACAGGGCTACCTGCCATGTTTAGGAATGCGTCCGGCGTGGGTCTGCATCTCGCTTGAGTGCATTCTAGTTATTTCTGCATTTGGAAATATTTAAGTATTAATCTATTTTTAAATATTTACTTTGACAATTTTGTATTGTGTTTTAGTAAATCTCTTTCATTTGACTATTGTTTTCATGAATTCATTTGTTTTATTGCCCAGTTAAGTGTTAATAAAATATTATCAATTAAAGCCCCAGTCAGTAACTTCTAGTCTACAGTTGCTCCCTATGAAAAAACATGTTACCCATTCACAAATATGACCTTTTTCATGAATATTAACCACCACCATCATTTCGAAGTGTTCCTATTGGCTTGGAATTTTACATTTATATATGCATGGACGGTGGAAGACGGTCCATATCCATGCGCCATCTTGAAATACATTGGCCGGTAAGGGACATACAGGATTCCTTCGCCTTTCTCGTTTTCGCGTTTTCGTTGTAACATGATCTCACAGGCGCTAATGGTTTGACGCTACTTATATCGTTGCTTCCACCAAGCCCCGACAAGTTTGAAGAAGGAAACATGGAGGACCACAGTTACTCAAAAGAACTACCAGAACAAGAATGTTCAAGAAAAAGAAAAAGAATTATGCAAAGAGTAAGAAACCGGCGTCATAACAGTAAAAGAACATTGGAGCTGCCTTCAATTCTTGTTCATTACTGGATTTATTCTATATGTTTGCCATTTAAAAACACAG
Organism: Chromis chromis; assembly: GCA_900302755.1. Lineage (NCBI taxonomy): Eukaryota > Metazoa > Chordata > Actinopteri > Pomacentridae > Chromis > Chromis chromis. Next base: position 7,570 of record OMNN01034284.1, on the reverse strand, counting down.
CAAGTTTCACTTCAAAACATTGTGCAAAGCTTAAATTCAGCAAACAAGGCACTGGACCAGCTGATATGAAAGCAGCGTCTCTCTCTCTCTCTGTCTCTCTTCCCGTCTCTCCCTCTGGTCCACATACGCCCGCTTTAGTGCACCAACATTTAAAATAAACATCAAACACTATTCAACATTTAAACAACCACGAAACCAGGCATGTCTGAATGCAGGCAGGACGCTCGGCATTGCGGACAGATGTGCGTGATATTTTTGACAGAACGAACGGCCCGCGAATGCCCCCCCATGACGCCGACACCGGCTATTAGGCTAATAGTAATTAAGCGAGCATGCCTGATCGCAGGAGGGGAGGCTGCATGAATTCGTAGAGGACATCTTGGCTTTCTGAAGCTTGAAGGCTACCGTAGCTTTCATATTTATTTTGAACAGCGTGGCGCTATAGAATTGACTGCAATATATGATCTCAACGCTAGATGGGAGTATAAATTACTGACTGGGGCTTTAAGTATTTTTATTTGTAAATTAATTTGGAAAACATTTCTTGACTGCTGTTTTAATGCCACAGTCCAATACATGACATGATTTATAATTACTGAGATCATATTTGTGCTCCATCATAGACCTGTTGCCTCACAGCAGGAGGGTCATTCATTTGCATGTTCCTTCATTTGCCTCAGCTCAGAAGAACTTAAAACTATAAATTACCTGGATGTGTCACTTTGTCTTATGATGAACCAGTAGTCCACCTGGTGCCACGGGCTCTTGGAAAGTGCATGTTGGGATGGGCTTCACCCTACAGTTTATGTTAATACCTATGAATGATACATATTTATTTTTTCTATATTTTTCCTTTATTGCAATTAAGTTAAACATTTCCATTGTGACAGGGAGTAGAACAACACAATATATTTACAAGTGCCCAAAAATATAGTTTACTGACTTTTCTTTTTTTTTTTTTAATATTTGGCAACTTAGAAGTCTATAATTAAACAATAACAATATAGACTATTTTCTTCATGAAAAAATACATTTTCCATTTCCACAACAAATACCGAGCAAGGTATGTGATACACACAGTAGTTAGTTATATGACAACTAGAACATGCTATAACTTCAATACAAATAAAACAGACTAAAGAAAAGGGCTGGAAACATGAACCATGCTTGACAATAAGCTATGCTGAGGTCAGAGCTTCTTAGCTTTTTCTGAATCCATTTTAGGTTCCAAAATTCAACTGACACAGAGAGAATTAGTCAACAAACTGGAATAGGCAGTGATCAAGCTCAGCGCAGAGCAGATTCTGGACATGGATGTGTCATGTTTTAAGTTGGGTGTATTGCAGATGTTGTGCATATTTGTGACACAGTCCCTCTGACAGTTGGTAACACAGCACACACATGCACATACACACAAAACCCACTGACATGTTCATCACAGAGATCAGAGGACTACATCCTCTTTTTCTGGATCAAAAATAGTCACTGCAGACTGTCCACTGCTACTTTAACAGATTTTTTGTTTGTTTAATAAAAACAGATCAACATTTTGGGGGCAAAACTCTTTGAGTGAGATATGGAGATTGATGTGGTTTGCCTAGCTTAGCCTTGAGCAATTTAAAAACCTATCAGCACCTCTAAAGTTCACTAACACTTCTCATCTTTTATCAGAAATGTAAAAACATTTTATTTACGGAGAAGTGACATGCTGTGCTATACCATTTACTGATCTACCCAACAGTTTGGGGGAACCATCTCCCACTATAGTGCAGATTGTTACACGGTTGGTGAACAGACAGCTGCTGCTCATCAACACTTTCTGCACATATCTGACCCTAAAGCAGCTATGTTTCTTTTAACATTCTTTAATCTGCTCACAGATGCAAAACAAGATAGAGCATTAGTGAGGGGTCCTCGTGGAATTATTTTTTCTGGTCATACAGAGCCAGGTAGTTTTCTATGCTAAGCTAATCTAATCACGTCCATCCATCCTCTGGACTGAACACTCAGACACGAGATAAATAATTTGACATTCTTACCTCACTCTTTCATAGTATAAGAATAATCATATTTCCTAAAATACTGAGCTATTCCTTCAAGCATCAAGGTCTGTGCTAATGCTCACCACAAAACTGCGCAGCAAACCTAGTAATAACAGCCGCAATCTTCGTTGTGCTCTCATGTATTTTTTCCAGTGCTGCACCAGTAGAACAGTAGGTAGAGATTCCTGAGACCACACCATGAAAGAATATCCATCTGATATGTAGCTGAAGTGAGTGGGTGGACAACTTTAATGAAGCTGAAGTGTGTTTTAGACACAGTCAGCTTTGCTCTGAGTGGAGCACATCAACAGCTGCATGTGGGAACTGCTACATATCTTAGTTTGTGGCAGGCTGTAAGTAAGTGTAAGAGACTGGGACAGTCCTAGTAAGATCATGTGACTTGCTTATTTGCACATACTTAGGATGCTGCTCACATGTACTTTAAGTTAAAGATGCAGAACTGAACCTTAGTGGACAGAGGAAGCACACTAATGACTGAATTGTCACATTAAACGGGCATTCCAATGATTTTACATCTCATCATATAAGCTATTTTCCAAGACATATTAAGCATCTACTATAAAGAATTGTTCAAACAATGATTTGATGGTGTTTATCGTACCTTTCTACAAAAATACCCAAGAAGATGTCACTCCAAAATCTTTTGCATCTCCAGTTCAATGAGATGAAGGGCCACTGTCAGACATTCACATAAGACCACAGGTCTACAGTCAGAAGTAAAACCAAGACACATCTGTACTTTCATTTTAAGATTCCCAACATCTTCAGTCACTCTTTATGCATACATGGCTGCAGGACCTTTCTAACTATCAACAAAAAAAAAACAAGCTAAATTGAGTTCAGATATTTTAGAATCTCTAGCATATATCATTTGTTTGCTCTGCATGCTGTTGAAAATTAAAACTACGCTGTACTCAAATTCACACAAATACTTAACAGTGTAATTGCAAGGGTCATGAGTTAATTCAATTTAGATTTTAAGGGAATCAAAAGTGATGGGAAAACAGTTAGTCTAGCTCTGTCCAATATCAGAAAATACTATTACAAATACCTTTAAAGCTCACTGGTATCCCATTTATTTACACCGTTTGTAAACAGAAATGAATTAAGATCTGTGGTTTTAGGAGGAATTGCAGAGCTACCGATATGAAGCTTGTTTTCATCAACAAGGTTCCAGCATAGAACTGAAACAAGAATAATTTATCATTTTCAGTTTGTACACAGATTTAAGAGAGTGAATGCAAGATGGCAGTTTGCTATAGATATTTTTAGCCCCACTAGCTGTTTCCCCCTCTGGTAGCCATGGTTAGCCTTGCCTAACATTGGCTAGCTGAGCAGAAACATAGGTTAGGCTAACCACGGCCTGACACCAGCTCTGTACTGAATGCAGACATGAGACTGATATCAAATGTGGAAAATTGTTGGCAGTCAATGACAGTATAACCTAATTAGCTGGGCCAAAAGTCAACGTAAAACCCAAAGTTGTGCAAGGACCACTAAATGTTTCCACACTGTTATGTTAATACTAATAATATATTATTATCTATTCCTATACTATTTCTTTTACATTACAAGCTGTAGAGTAGATGTTCACTTAATGACACAGATTGTGTTAACAATGTGAGGCTTATACAAGATCATATGACACAAAAATGACCAAAGTGGAATCAAAACCAGGGAGATAAAAATGTACAGAGGGACACGAGGAACAAGCCCACAGAAATGCACAGTAAAACTTTTTTCCATGAATGTAGAGTGATCACTAAGTATCTCGTTACATGTCTGACACAATGTTTTGCCTCATAGTTTGTTCTAAAACAGCTGCAGAAGACTGGAATGAATTAACCTTGTAATGAGGTATTTTCAAGTATTTTAGTGAGCATTTACTTTGATACATCTGTCTATTTTTGTTCTAAAGTACCCCATTCTGAGAAATGACACAGTGTAAGTGGAGTGGAGCTATTTCTAAAATTTTAGTAACAATGACTTGTGCATGGTCAGGATTGTTATGTACTCTCTGAAGACGGTCATGAGCAGAAGGTGGACTGCAGCTGCTTGAAGGCAGCTTGACGCTGTTTTTTCTCCACTTCCTGTCTCTTGCGTTCTTCTTTTTCCTCTCGAATCTCAGCCTCAAACTTGCTGCCCACAGACAGAGCCTGCACCTGGTAACACACAAAATGGCAGTGTTCCTTTTAATCAACACAAATGATCCTGAAGTCTCAAGTAGCTCTGCATGACTGCCTTACTGTCAGCTGGCTTTAACTTTATTTGGTATCTTTGAACACATTGCCCAAACTGGACACAGTGTATAAACACATGTATTTTATCAGACAACAGCTCTTATAACAGAAATTAAACAGGATGCTGGACGAGAACACTGTTATCCTGACTTTTACCATTTTCTGTCTTAGCATTTGTTTTGGAGGCTTATGATTTTCTTGGACTTACTGACTTTAGTTGGTTTTTTTTTACCAGTGAATGTTACATAGGTAGGTGTGTCCCATGTTGTCAATGCATATCCTATGCTCAGAGTATAATACATAAAGCACATAGTCTACATCCTTCGGCTTTTATAGTGGCATGCAAAAGTTTGGGCATCCCTGGTCAAAATTTCAGTTTTTGTGAACAATTAGAAGATTAAATGTTCTTTAAAAGGCATAAAGTTAAACATGAAACACTCTTTTCAATATTTGTCTGTAACTTCATGCCTTTTGGAAATCATTTCATCTTCTACTTGTTTAATTGTTCACAAAAACTGAAATTTTGACCAGGGGTGCCCAACCTTTTGCATGCCACTGTACATTGCAAGATACTGTGCATTGCAAAGGGGAAACATACAGTGTGTTCCAAAAGTCTGAGACCACATTGAAAATGAAAACATATTTTCATGTAAACCTCGAAATAATCAATAGGTTTTTTATTTTTAAAGATTTGTTTTTGGCCTTTTATGCCTTTATTGGATAGGACAGTGGATAGAGTCGGAAATGGGAGAGAGTGGGGAAGAACATGCAGTAAACACCCGAGGTTGGAATCGAACCCGAGACAGCCGCTACTCCTCCGCACTCGGGTCACGCGACATAACCATTAGGCTATCGGGGCGCCCCATCAATAGGTTTTAAGACCTACATCTATTAAAAGCATGTGAAACAAAGAAAAATATTTCAGATTCTGTTCTATTTCTAGTAAAGCAATCAAATTGCAGCCGATTAGTTGCAATGATAAAATCATGCTGGGATGATTTGGGTTATCAGGTTAGAACAAACCTGTGGAGTCCATACAGCTCAGTTGCTGCTGTCATTAAAGCTAGAGGGGCAGATCAAATGTAATATCTTCTGAAAAGCATAAGCATTTTTCAAAGATTCAAAATTTTCACTTAAACTATTCAATCAAATGATATTAATTTTATGACAAATGGAAACCATCATTTGTAATGACACATTTTGCATTAAAATCAACATAAATGCAAAACAAATATATTTCCTCTTGTAGTCACAGACTTTTGGACAATTGTCTACATTTGTTGGTTTGACAATGTGTCTCTGGAAATTATACAGTGAATAAAAGTAATATAAGCAAAATGATGACCAACAATTATGTGTATATAGTATTATGTACTATAGTGTATAATCATGATGCAAATATTTTAACCTCAAACACAGGTCATAATGTTTAGCATGTTCCCACGGAAGCCAAGGCCAAACTAAACATCACTCTGATGTGGTTAAGGTCAGACTAAGGATAAGAAAACACACAGTGCAAACTTTCATCGTACCTTGGCTTCGAAGAAGTCTTTGGCCCCCATCACTCCCTCAGAGGAGACATTGATCTCAGACAGTCTGGCCAGAGTCATCAGACCACTCTCTTCCTGCAACTCTCCAGCTGCTGCCCTCCGAAAGATAAGCAGGAACTGCAGCAAGGTAGATAGTTCGAATATATACAGTGCTGTGAGAAGGTATTTGCCAGAAACAGAAATCTTCTGTTTATTCATATTTGTCACACTTAAATGTTTCTTAAATCATCCATGCATTCGTAACTTCTAGGCTGAACTATTGTAATTCCTTATTATCAGTAAGGCTGCAACAACGAATCGATAAAAATCAATTATTAAAAGAGTTGGCAATGAATTTCATTATCGATTCGTTGTGTCGCCCAATTTATGCGTCACTCGCCATGTCACGGAGCCGTTTACTTCACCTGCAGAGCGTTGTCAATGCTGGCTGACTGAAATAAAGTAAAAAATAAATAAAACTCAACCTGCAGAGCGAGTTGAACGCAGCGAGGCGGAGGCCGAGCGGAGGCCGAGCGGAGGCAGAGCGGAGGCGGTATTTTCAAAGGAAATACCGCCTCCGCTTGTACTTCAGGTCCAGTAGTTTAATGTAGTTGTGTTTTTCAATATGTTGTTGTGTTTTGCACTTCAGGGCCACCGTAGAAACACTGTCTGAGCGTCTGTCCTCCGCAGCCGTTTCTCAATACCAAGTACGCTGAGTACGTACTTGCCTACTTGGTAGTACGTCCGTATGTTTGTTTGTTAGCAAGATAACTTGAAAAGTTCTGAACGGATTTTGATGAAATTTTCAGGAAATGTTGATAATGGGCCAAGGAACAGATGATTAAATGTTGGTGCCCCCTTTCCCCTGAAATATATTTGTCATTAATTGGACCCGAATATCCATTGCCGCGGCTTAATTTTTAGATTTTAGCAGCTTGCACCCCCCTACACTTTTTGTGCACTTATTTGCTCTGACAGTCCAAATGTTCTATTGTGGAATAAAAAGGTGGAAATTAATTTATTAAATTTTTTTTATCCGATTCATTGATTAATTGAACAAATATTTGACCGATTAATCGATTATTAAAATAATCGTCAGTTGCAGCCCTAATTATCAGGATGTCCCAATAACTCTCTTAAAAACCTCCAGCTGATACAAAATGCTGCAGCCAGAGTTCTGACACTTCATCATATTTCTCTTGTATTAGCTTCTCTTTATTTGCTCCATATAAAATCCAAGATAGAATTTAAAATCCTACTCGTAACATATAAAACTGTTAATGACCAAGCTCCATCGTATCTTAAAGACCTTATTGTACCATATCATCCTAACAGAGCTCTTCACTCTCAGACTGCAGGTTTACTTGTGGTTCCCAGAGTTTCCAGAAGTAGAATGGGAGGCAGAGCCTTCAGTTATCAGGCGCCTCTGATTTTCTTGGACCAATCAGCTCCCAGTTTGGGTTCGGGAGGCAGACACCCTCTCTACTTTTAAGTAGTGCTGTCAAAAATATTGCGTTATTAACGCGTTAACGCAAATCAATTTTAATGGCGTACATTTTTTTTATTGCGAGATTAACGTTCTTTTTGACCTAGTGAACTTGTAGTTTTTTCACAAGCTGTGGCCACAGCTAGTAACGTTAGAAAAACTACAGGATCCGGCTGTAGACCAGAAAGAAATTTTCAGGAAATGTTGATAATGGGACATGGAACAGATGATTACATTTTGGTGCTCCCCCCT
>OMNN01034281.1:0-14307 GCA_900302755.1 Chromis chromis | reverse complement strand
CCCTTCAGCCATTACTCTTCATATATCAAGTCATAGATTCTGCCGCCTCCCTAGCTATTACACCTATACATCTCTCACACACACACACACACACACACACACACACACACACACACACACACACACACACACACACTGCTCTTATCGCTGCAGTTACTTAAAAAAAGGTCATGACCTATGTAGGTTTCATTAATCATGCAACACGAACTGCTCTGATTGGTGTGTTCACATTTAAGGGTTGGAGACTGACCTTTGAAAAGCAAAGAGGCCAGTTGTTGGGACCTGCATCATAAAGTGGTGACACACATTCATCAGTGAATTTGACTCACTCTTGATGTGATGCTGAAACCAAAGTTAAATGGAAAATGTAGGGAACATTGAAAAATAAAGAAAGGACTGCTAGGAATAGAATTGAGTAGGACGCAGCTTCTTTCTTCTCATTCTGCATGGTCAAGTTAATCCTCAGGTTTAGCCTTAGCGCGTGATCTGATGTTTTCTAAAGCAATAGCTCTTTGCATGTGTCTCACTTTCTACACCTCCTTTGCCATTGTGACTTCCATTCTTTTCTCTTCATGGTGTTCTCTGTATTTACATTCAAACATTTGGTTTAAGGCCTATTCAGGGCTGTGTGTAGGTGTGTGTATATGTGTGTGTATATATGTGTGTTTGGGACCTCTCTTGGCAGCCAGATGAAGGGGGAGCACTACTGGAGATGACAGTGAATAGTAAAAGAAGGGAAGAAGGATAGATGTAGCAGTTGGGAAAACATGGCAGTTTATCTACAGAATATATATCCTTGGGGGAAGAAATAGTAAGGTTTCCAAAATGAAATTTGATCGCCAATTGAACTCTAGGAAATGCGGTGCAAAAGCTGAGGTAATGAACCGAAATGTAGACCTCCTCGAGAAATTAGTATTATCACATTATACATGCAGGAGCTGACTGTAAGCACAAAAATGTATATTCCACTGCCTAAGCAGAAGGGTTGAATGTATTATTGAGTCTTCTGACACAGCTCACTTCCATCCACATCAAATTACTCTAATAATTATAGCCTGTCATAGGAGACACCGTAGCCTAATCAGTGTTTCTTTGTTTTTGTTTCTAAAATCAGATGAAATGACAGGCAGCTAATGAAGTGTGTTGTTCTGTTAGACACAAGAAAAAAGCAGACTCTTTAGCTCGTCTCTTTTTCTGTGTGTGTGTAAAGTTCAGATCAAACCTTTTTATTATTAAACCCTACAAACGGCCGGCCCTTCCAATAGGCAGTATAGGCAGATGCTAAGGGCGCCGTAGCCTCCAGGGGGCGCCAAAGTTTGGGAAAATATTGTGGCGCCCCCAGGAGGCCACAGCGCCCCAGGAGGCACCCCAAAATTGTGATTATATTGTGACAGAGGGCACCACTAAACTGGTGAAGTCTTCATATTTAATGTTTTTAAATTTAACAGAGTTGCAGGGTGGTGTGATATAAGTGTCTGAAGTGAAAGTTTCTTTGAACACCTCCTGCATTAAATCTTATTAGTGTTGGCAACACCCCAGAGATCATACATACAAATGCAGACCAGTGGCTGGTAGCCATAAACCCTGCTACACTTCACACTCAGGGTGCTGACAACATTAATAACCCTGAACTCCCATAATGCATTGCAGCACAACAGCCCCGTACTTGCTACCGCCTCTGCGATCGCTGATTCAAATGTAAAGCAATGGCCAATTAATATTACTACCAAACAATGCTATTTGATTTCTTTTGTAAGCGATCAAAGAGCCAATCACAGGACTGAACTGTTGTGCTGCAATGCACCATGGGAGTTCAGGATTATGAATGTTTTTGGTACCCTGAGTGAGAAGAGTAGCGGGGCTGATGACTACCTGTCATTGAACAATGAAGTGTGTGTAGTAAAGTGTAAAATGTGTGAAGCACTTCACGGTGCACTGAAGACAGAGTGCTTGATTCAAGTATTTATTATCCATGCCACTTGCTATAGCACGTGAATTGCTGACAGAGGGGGGTACCATACAAAATTTTGCCTAGGGCGCCACATTGAGTCGGGCCGGCTCTGCCTACAAAGACACAAATCTCACACACAATGAGTGTTTCTACAAACACACACGTGGTTTTAGTCTTGACAGTTGGGAAGCAGCCCATGTTGACTGACAGTAAACACATATGACAATACACATTGGATCACAGGTAGGCTGTGATTAGAGTTCAGTTGCTTGGCAACACCCACAGTCCTGCAACAACCCGAAATCTCATGAGTTCATGCACTGAAAAAGAAACACACATCTATGACAAATAATTTTCTCACTAATTTTGGCTGCAATTCCCACAGAAGAGGTCAAGAGACATGTCAAGTGTTGAGACGCTGCAAAAAGGCAACAAGGATGATAAATTCTGCAAAGTAAAGTGAACCTGCTCTGATACATGAAGAACTGGACTAAAATTCAGTTTGACCAGATGTTTTGGGACAGTTTCTTCAATTATTTCTTCCACTATGAAATGCTGACAGACCTAAAGTATTCTGTTAGCAAAAGTTAAGTGTCGGTAAAATGATCTTTATGAGACTGATGAACAAACACTGTATATATTTCCTCCTCATTGTCAGCTCTACGTGCTTACGGTATATAATCCTCACTACATTATCACTAACACTCTTATACTAATTTGCCATTAGAACTTGAGATAATTGAGGCTATCCAAAGACACACCTTGCGTGTGCTTTGTGTGTGTGTGCGCGCGTGTGTGTGTGTGTGTGTGTGTGTGTGTGTGTGTGTGCGTGTGTGTGCGTGTGTGTGATACCCCAGACAGTGGACTGGGAGACATGGAGGGATTGGATAGCAGTGTGTAATGACTTTAGGGGCATAGGGGTGGGCTGGATCAGGTGGCACATTAGGTGGGTGGGCCACTAGTCACTGTGAGCACACATGCATAGACACACACACTGAAATAACACATGCAATCCTCACACATGCATAGTGTACAGTGATCTATACAAAATGAGCGGGGCTGGAACACACACATGCAAGGCACTCAAGCACACAGAAACACACACACAGCCTGTTCAGACAATCTTTTCATGTTCAAAAATATGGTTTCCTACCTGACTTTCTCCTGACTCATCGTGACCTCATCATAACCCCTAACCATTAGCAGCCAGTATGGTGTGTGTGTGTGTGTGTGTGTGTGTGTGCGTGTGTGTGTGTGTGTGTGTGTGTGTGCACATGCACGCTAGTATCCTCAGCTGTTCAGCTCATTCATTCCTCCCCAACGTCCAGCTGCTTGACTGAGCAGACTTCTCTACTGTGTGTTCGCAGCTTTATCTCCTCAGTCTGTTGGTCAGATCTCTACAAGTTATTCTGTCACCTGGTCCGACTGCAATTTATCTAAACGTTAACTAACCAGGCTCAGCTTTACTGACTTGGTCAAGAACACACGCATACGCACAAGCACACGCACACACGCACACACACACACACAAAGGTACAAGGCATTGTGGCAAATATAAATTCTGTGTCGGCCTTTACTTTTGATGTCACCCACAGTAAATATCAAGATGAAACTCAAACTCTTTGAGTCCACATGATAAGAGGTACAAAGGCTGACATTTAAAAGTACCTCTTTTCATTTGTTCTTAGTACTGTGATTATCAGATTGATCTGTTTGGGGTCCTGTTCTTTCACAAGAGGCAAAAGTGACATCCAGCTTCAAGAGAAAAACAGAACTTTCTGGTTTTGAAATAAAACACAGAAATGGTCATTAGAAGCAAATGCAGCACTTTTAAAAATAATTAATAAGCAAAGTACAAATAAGTCCTATTGGGAATCACTAGTAATTCTATTGCTTTTGAATTAAGAGTGCTTGAAGTCATATATTCTGTCTGTATCTGGTTATTTTTTTTCTTTCATATGCAAACATACAGTACAGGGTGTCACTTAGTGGCTGGAGATGGGAGAGAGAGCTATCAGTAGCGAAGACAAATATTCATCAAATCCCACCAGACAATGCATAATTCATCACATAGGGATTTGAATTATATATATTGATCATCAAATATTTACAGTATTTGCCTTTTTCAAGAATGGGGGCTGGACGTAGTCTTTCTCTGCGTTGGCTCAATGTGACAGAGACAAGAAGGTAACACAGGATCTGGGTTTTACAGGGATACAGTGCAGGACGATAAAAGACAAGATCAAGTTTGACATAATTTTGTTTTCCTTCTACACAAGGATTCGTTTTTAAATCACATTATTACATGTTGTTCTGCATCATTTTTATGTATTAATTCTCTGTGTAAGTGGATCGTTTTTTCAATGACAAAAAGACTAGTGTCAGTTGACTTGAGTGTATTATACAGTGTTTTATATTTTAATGCAGAATTTGTTGCTTTTATTGTCTGAGATGTGTAACTTTATAATATTAATAGCTTTAAACCCCTGAGCAGACTGATGGCAAATTAAAATCTGGGAAACAGAAGATGAGGGAGTTATCAACTAGGGTTAAACCTTTGTAAGCTGTTACTTACACGCAGACACACATATGGACACATTTGTCATCCAAGCCTACCTAAATGTCAGACAAACACATCTGCTTGATCTCTTTGGATTTCCAGCCAAGAGACACGGGTGGGCAAAATAATGGGAAACATACAGTACTACAATATATTTAAATCCAATTCAACAGACCTAAAATAAACACAACCTTTGTGGAGAATTATATTCTATAAGATAAAAATTTTCCTTTTTTTAGTCAAACCCTGCTGAAATTGCCCCAATGAATAGTGGATTTATTTCCCCAAATAGATGGATTTTGTGGCGATAAGAAGCAGATTAACTCTGTGTGTGTGTATGTGAGAAAGAGGGTATGTGCCTAGGTTATAATTCTTTTTAAAGGAGATTAAGCCTTTATTTTGGCAAACATCTTACTCAGAAATGATCCTTCTTACATACACACACATGTGCTGTAGGGGAGTGTGATTGGGAACTGGGCCAGATGAGAGGGATAGAGGGAAGTCACCTACTGGGTAGAGAGAGAGAGATAGGACAAATAGCAAATAGGACAGATGTAAAAGGCCATAGTGGGTCAGATAACGCATCACTGATGGAGAGAAGCAGAAAGAAATCTGATCCTCTGATACTCTTTCACTCCTTCTCTCTCTCCTGTTTCTCTGTGTGTGTCTCTCGCTCATGGAGCCAGTGAGTCTTGCAGTCAAGCGTGCAGCTGTCAGCTGCTCTATGGCAGGTCAGCGATACACAACCCCTCTGTCACAAAGAAAATCATCCTGCATATTAGGGGTGTAATGACACACAAAATTCATGCTTTGGTATGTTTTCGGTGCAGCCGAGAGAAAAACTAAATACAAATACAAAAAAAAGATCTATTACGAGAAGTGCAGTGTATGTGCAATTAGCTTAAATTGATAATTAGAGCCATTAGTGCAGTTTGCACTTTTCATTTTCAGTTCAAAGTCAGTCAAGTATCACTCTATTCTAACATTTTACTCAGTTCAGTTGCTCTCTGTTGCCCTGCAGGCCCAACTATCATTTGTGAGAGCAACTGCCAGTTTAGTCAATAATTCCTAGTCAACTGCAGCTTGTGCTCTTTAAGACAGAGCAGGCACAAACGACTGGCAGATGCACACATGAAGGAACATTATAGCAGGGCTGAAGCCTCGGGGGCTGAGGGCTGCAGATGTGTGATATTTTGTATCTTTCAATTTCCTTGGAAGCAACCAACTAGACTAGGAACTCGATAAGAGTCATGGCTAATGAAAAAAACTTGATAAGAGCTTGCAATAAAGAAACTGGATTAGTTATAAAGTAGGAAAAAAAAATCAATGAGTCACAATTCAAAAGGAACTAGATAAGAGGCATTCATGAATGATAAAAGAACAAGAGGATTAAAGTGGTGATAATGGAATACTGCCACAGTCACGTTACTTTGAAATGCGACACAAGGTATATGTGTGAATCAACATTGCAAAAACAGGAATTTGACTATGGAGCAGTGAGGATGGCCCTGTTTTGTTTGTTTACAGGTAAATATGTGAGGATGTGCATGCATGCGCTGCACACATGCAAAATCCTGCCAATGGTGTCATATGCTGCGTGAATTAGAGGCAGATTACAGTAGAAAGTAGGTTTGATAGCAGATTTAATGTAGAAAATTTGCAGATTACTGTATGTTTTGTAATGAGATTAACAGATCCAAAAGTTGATATTTAATGCAAATATGAGCTAATTGGAATGTCACGTGCATGCTGAATTTATCTGTGAATTCAGCGGTTTGGGAAAAAGTCTTACAGAAATACTGTTAGAAAAGGCCACATTAGATGAAGATTACTAAAAAGGGTTTATCTCCAGAAATATTTCATGCATGGAAATAAAAACTAGAGTACAGAGCCTCTTTCACCCTCCATTGCCTCAGTAATGGTCAAAAATGAGCTAATGAGAAACTGCTGTTCTTCATCTCTGTGGGAAATCAAAAATAAGTTCATCCGGTGTGGAATGATAATCATACAACACCCTAATGTACTGTGTTTCAACTGCAAGACAACGCGCAGGCATTCTATGGAAAGGAGAACACTGCATGAGAAGAAGACATCAAGATAAGAGAGCAGGAGGGAATACGCAAGTGAGGAATAGTCTATAAAAAAGAAAAGGGAGGGAAGGAGCGGCTGTGGTGTCAGATGGACAGGCAGATGGTTGGAGAGAACGATTCCAATCAGCCTGGTGATAGGGGTGAATCCTTAAACACTAAATCCATGGCAATCCGTACAATCAAAACACACATATATCCTCATAACAGACCAGCCTAAAGGTTACAGTGTGCCATCTTCTTCCTCAAAACCATCATGTTATGTAACTCTCACAAGTGTTCCCGAGCACAATGGTATTTTACTCAGGCACTACCTGCATTACTGATGATAACATTATATTAAAGTTTGAATGTGTTTTGAATTTTATTTTCATATAATCAACTCCGTCAATATGAATCAAGAGATTTGGGCTGAAACTAAGGATTATTTTTATTGCTGAGCAATCTTTATATCCTGTTTAAGCTACTTGAAGAAGCATCACTACTGCTTTAAACTGATATACACTAACACGTAATTAATCTGCAAATAATCAGACATTCAGTTAATAATTTATGCCATTTTTCAAGACAGAAATATTACGTTTATTAAATATCTGCAACTGTAACGGTGGAACTTGCATATTTTTCTCGTCTTACATTGTAGTAAAGTGAATAATTTAGCATCACTAAGTTTAAATTATGATACAGTTTTTTCTGTTCTTTATTAAATGAAATTAATAATCAACTAATCCTCCTAGAGCCAAGCAGTTTCTATAGTGTTTTTTAATTCAGATCTAGTTTTAAAAAGAAGCACCAACAAATGGCTGCCTGACAGACAGCAGAACCGGCCTGGTTCCATCACTGTCTACATCTGCGATACAGTTTTCAGTCTTCACACCAGAAGATTTAGTGAAACTCATTTAGCTGTCACTTGATGTAACTGGGTGATATTTTGTTGTATCTTTTGATGACTTGACGAGCAGGACTACTTTGGAAAACACAAACAAGTGTCTTAAAGCACCCTCATGAAGGATAAGTGGTAACACACTGACAGAGTAAAGAGCAGATTCCAGGATATCAAGTTAACACTACTTGCTCATTACAAGAGCAGGCTCCAAGATGATTTTCTTTTTCTTTTTTATGTTTGGTCCATTGATATCTGACTATCAAGTTCATTGGTGAAGTAAAAAAAAAAAAAAAAAGCACATACTGTCTACAAACTTGTCAGGCTTTGCAAAGATTGTTAACTACACTAACACCCATGTAGGCGAGTATACAGTGAGACCATTAACATGGAAGCAGTTAATGTTTTGTGTCTCTATGTAATTCTTAAATTATTAAATGTGTTTGACTACTGCAGACAGATGCTAATTAACAGAGCTCATAAGAAAATGGTTCTTGTTCCAAACTGATGTTGCCCGATAGCAAATTGAGCAGTTTTTGTCTATTTTACAACTTTATTTATGAATTTATCAGGTGCTTGCCCTAAAAGAAACAAAGGTACAATAAAAGACATGATTACAACCACAACTGCTTCGCTAATTTCCAGCAGCTGGTAGGTGTTACAAGAGGCCTGAAGGTGCTGCTAAACAGGAAAAATCAACTACCAAGAGAGATCTAACTGAGGAAGAAGCTGAAAGTAAAACTGAGGGAGAGCTAGGAAATGTACGGAAGAAAAGCTGGAGAATAAACTTTGCAAAAATAATGTAAGGGATGTGTGGTCAGAAAATAAGATCACAAGGTTCAAGATGAAAGGGGAATCAGAATGAGGGAAATCTAAGCACTGCCAAGGAGCTGAAAGGGATTTTCAACAGGTTCAGTGCAGGACCCTCAGGTTCCTCATCCCCCTCCTCCACAGTTTCATCCAGCTCACACCTCCTCAGTGATAAGAATTAACAGCATCAACATGGAAATGAACATTGCACTATCAATACCTCTCGCCACATCAAAAACACTGAGCCCTCCTCGGTGTTTCTCACTTGCATGTCTGTTTCCACCAGCCAGGTGAAGAAACAGCTGGAGAGATTATGCCAGAACAAACCTACAAGTCCAGATGCCCAGAAGTCCTAGGGTCCTGAAGGAATGTGCAGATCAGCTATGTGAGATTCTACAGCATCTCTTCAACCTTGGCCTGAGCCAGAAGAAGGTTTCACCACTGGGTTAGACATCCTGCATTGTTCTTGAACCAAAGAAGTCTTCTCCATCTTCTCACATCATGAAAGTCCTGGAGAGACTGGTTTTAGCCCATCTAAGACATCTCAGGTGGGCACGTCCCTGGACCCACTGCAGTTTGCTTACCAGCCTGAGGCTGGTGGTGAGGATGCCATCGTCTGCCTGCTTCAGCGAGCCTATTCTCACCAGGACAAAGCCGGCAGCATTGTGAGGATCTTGAGCCGGAGGAAGGCACAGCAGGGTAAGTGCTCTAACGTTAGCTCGTACGGCAAGCTATTATTAGACCCATCCGCCATGGCATTCATTGTTTTGAAGTAATTTGTAAGTATATGATTAGTTTTAACATTGTAGTTAGCCTATATTATAAAGAAAAAATGTGTTTTGTTTTTTATCAGATTCACAGATTAATTGAAAAAGTAATCGACAGATTAATTGACTACTGAAATAATTGTTAGTTGCAGCCCTATTGCAGACTAAAACTAAACTAATAGAACCTCATCAAAGTGTCCAAATAAACAGCAGCCCAGTTTATTTCTGACTTCTTAAACACTAAAACTGAAAGCTCAGGAATCAACCTGAGGATGGCCAGGATGTGACAAAATATTAAACTGCATACTTTACAGAATCCTGATGACTCCCTATAAATACCAGTGTTTTCCGCAGGCTATGGAATTATGACATTAAAAACAATTTTAAAAAATTAAATAAATCCAGCTCCGTAACTGGATATGGACTCTTGTTTTGAAAGTGTGCGCAAACATACAGATGGTTTGTCCATCAATACGCGTGTGAGAAAATCATTCATCACCTGCAACCTCTGTGTGTACTTCTCCAGATTTCTTCGGGGATGTCTGGTGATCTGGTCACCATGCCAGCCGGCTTCAAAGCGATCAGCTGGTCCCTCAAGTAAACAAAGTGGCCATGGAGATGATGCATGCTCAGCTGAATAAATAAAGTACTTCTATGGCGGAAAAGAAGACCAAAACTCTCTCAACCAAAGCTTAAAAAGTTGCTAACAACAAATAGTCAAACAATAAAGTTAAATGTGAAGCTAAACGTAGAAAAATGTAGAAAAAAAAAAAGAACACACAAGTATCCTGTCAACCTAAAGAGACTGAAGAAAAACTATTTTATTTATTAGATTAAAATAAAATAACTGCTTCAAATCCACTTTGATATATTAAATAGATTTTACTTGGGCAGAACAAATTGGGCAATTGCAATTTTTCTGAAAGATATTGCAAATATATTGTAATATTGTAAAGAAACCACACATAGAATATTCATGTAGCATCATATTGTCATGTCAATCCTCTAAAGACATGTTATTCATCATACTAGCTTGTTCACATAGCGGTATGTAAACTAGTCAGCTAAGCTGTTAGATAATAGCTGTTGTCATCAGCTAGCTAGCTTTTTAGCATTTTTCTTGTAGTGCTGGTGGGTCATTATTATTATTGATGGCATGTAACCAATCAGATAGTGCTGTGGACGGAACATTGCTCAAGACCACAGAGTGGTGACGTGAGAGGAAAATCTGCATCAAAGCCAAAGTAGTACATTTTTAAATTTTTTTATTTTATTTTTATTTTTTAACTTGGGTTAGGGTTAGTAATAAATGTATAATGTGCATGCACATTGTACATTTATTACAGTGACCAGAATTAATTTTCTGGTCAGTTATTAACCATAAGGATTACCCAAGCAATTTTACATGCATTGATCTATACATACACATTATACTTCATGTATTTGAAGTAATACATGAAGTATAATGATTATATGATCAGAATAAATTCCCCTGTTCAAAACCATGAAGATTATTCACTCATGGTCTTCATGGTTTGAAGCTTACTCAGACAGTGAAAACTGTTTTTAACTGACTAAACGTGGTTGTCTTGTCATCTTCTAAAAAAAACAGTGATGCGATTCCGCAAAGAGTTTGAATTTTTCTGTCTGTCCAGTACCTCTGACGCGCTGATTATGACAGGCTTCTGTGTTGGGGAAGCCTCAGCCTTCTGCTCTGTGTTTTCGTCATCATCCATAAAATGTTCTACAACATTTTCTAAATCTTTACGAAGCCTTTTTAGATTCTCTGAGCGGTCGATTATGACATGCTTCTGTGTTGGGGAAGCCTCTGCCTTCTGCTCTGTGTTTCTGTCATCGTCCATGAAATGTGCAATGAATTCATCCAATGCACTGAAATCATTGTCCATGGAATGTTCTACAACATTCTCTAAATCTTTCCGAAGCATTTTTAGATTATCTGACCAGTCCATTATGACATGCTGCTGTGTTTGCAGACCCTCAACTTTTTGCACTGCATTCTTGTCTTTGTCATTAAAATGTGCAATGAAGTCATCCAATGCACTGAAATCATCTTCCACGAAATGTTCTACGACATTTTCTAAATCTTTGTGAATCATTTTTAGATTCTCTGACCGGTTGATCTTCACATGCTTCTGTGTTGGCGAAGCCTCAGCCTTCTGCTCTGTGTTTTTGTCATCGTCCATGAAATGTTCTATGACATTTTCTAAATCTTTATGGAGAATTTTTAGATTCTCTGACCGGTCGATCTTCACATGCTTCTGTGTTGGCGAAGCCTCAGCCTTCTGCTCTGTGTTTTTGTCATCGTCCATGAAATGTTCTATGACATTTTCTAAATCTTTATGGAGAATTTTTAGATTCTCTGACCGGTCGATCTTCACATGCTTCTGTGTTGGCGAAGCCTCAGCCTTCTGCTCTGTGTTTTTGTCATCGTCCATGAAATGTTCTACGACATTTTCTAAGTCTTTGCGAATCATTTTTAGATTCTCTGACCGGTCGATCTTCACATGCTTCTGTGTTAGCGAAGCCTCAGCCTTCTGCTCTGTGTTTTTGTCGTCGTCCAAGAAATGTTCTACAACATTTTCTAAATCTTTACGGAGCATTTTTAGATTCTCTGACCGGTCGATCTTCACATGCTTCTGTGTTGGCGAAGCCTCAGCCTTCTGCTCTGTGTTTTTGTTGTCATCCATGAAATGTTCTACAACATTTTCTTTACAGAGCATTTTTAGATTCTCTGACCGGTCAATTATCACATGCTTCTGTGTTGGGAAAGCCTCTGCCTTCTGCTCTGTGTTTCTGTCATCGTCCATGAAATGTGCAATGAAGTCATCCAATGCACTGAAATCATCTTCCACAAAATGTTCTACGACATTTTCTAAATCTTTGCGAATCATTTTTAGATTCTCTGACCGGTCGATCTTCACATGCTTCTGTGATAGCGAAGCCTCTGCCTTCTGCTCTGTGTTTTTGTCGTCGTCCATGAAATGTTCTACAACATTTTCTAAATCTTTACGGAGCATTTGTAGATTCTCTGACCGGTCGCTCATCACATGCTTCTGTGTTGGGAAAGCCTCCGCCTTCTGCTCTGTGTTTTTGTCGTCGTCCATGAAATGTTCTACGATGTTTTTTAAATCTTTACGAAGCATTTTTAGATTCTCTGACCAGTCAATCATCACATGCTTCTGAGTTGGGAAAGCCTCCGCCTTCTGCTCTGTGTTTTTGTCGGCATCCATGAAATGTTCTACGATGTTTTTTAAATCTTTACGAAGCATTTTTAGATTCTCTGACCAGTTGATCATCACATGCTTCTGTGTTGGCGAAGCCTCAGCCTTCTGAACTGTGTTTTTGTCATCGTCCATGAAATGTGCAATGAAGTCACCCAATGCACCCAAATCATCTTCCATGAAATGTTCTACAACATTTTCTAAATCTTTGCTAAGCATTTTAAGACTCTCTGACGGGCCAGTTATGACATGCTTCTGTGTTGGGAAAGCCTCGGCTTTCTGCTTGGTGTTTTTGTCATCGTCCATGAAATGTTCTACAACATTTTCTAAATCTTTCCGAAGCATTTTTAGATTCTCTGACCGACCGGTCATCACATGCTTCTGTGTTGGGAAAGCCTCTGCCTTCTGTTCTGTGTTTTTGTCATCGTCCATGAAATGTTGTACAACATTTTCTAAATCTTTACGGAGCATTTTTAGATTCTCTGTCCGGTCGATTATGACATGCTTCTGTGTTGGGAAAGCCTGAGCCTTCTGCTCTGTGTTTTTGTCAGGATCCATGAAATGTTCTGCGATGTTTTTGCTGTGTTGCAGTTCTTTGTTCTGGCTCCTCTTCATTTTTCTCTCAGCCACTGTATGTGCGTAACCACAGTTAAAAGATTCCTCAAGTGGTGAGATTCTGATGGAGAGCTGGACCTATTCTGAACTTTGGTGCCTTTGGTGCCTTTGGTGCCTTTGGTGCGATGTCACTGATGTCACTGATGTCACTGATGATGTCACAAAGGCACCAAAGGATTTTTTCGATATTTAAAAAAAAAACATTCCGGATGACTTCCCAGATCACATTAGACTTTTAAAAAAAACAAAAACATTCTGTTGTATTGAAATCAGCACTACATTTCTTTCTCCATACACCAGCTACACTCACAGCTAGCATTCCACAATTCACAATGGACATTTAACCCCTTACAAATTATAAACAGTTAAACCAACCAAATCATAGGTAGGTGAGATTGAAAGTTCCTCATTCTGCAGACTGCAGCTAGGTTCTCAACAAAAATGATGGTGCTTGAGGAGAAATAGCCACTCCCTGGAGGGTCCAAAAAGAGGGACAGGGAGGATGAAGGGGAGGCAGGAAAAAATAAGAACTAGACGCTTTTGACAGGACATTAAATGTGTGTTGTACTTGTCCAGCAACAACAAGTACAACACACAGAATGGTAAGTTTTAGGTTTGTGCTGAGGTTAACTTGCAGGCTAACCTGATGCCAACATCATTGAGGAACCTTTGCCTGGGGGATCCAGGAGGAGAATTTTTGTTTATATCCTACTTGCTGTAGAGCAAATCTGTTACAGAACTATTTTGAAACGGGCAAAGTCACATTGCAAAGTGTAAAAATCTGATGTCTACATAAAATTGATAACTTCAGCTTATACCAGGTAATGTTATAGCGCAGGTGAGCATTAATACATGTGAGTGAGTGGGTATGCGTGTCTCTGTTGGTTGGGGTGGCTTGTCACTGTCATCACTGGGCTGCAGCTGCTTGTTGACATCATTACCACAGGACAGCTGAGAGCAGCTGCAATGCCCCAGAGACAGACAGAGAGAGGGAAGCTTAGGTCATCTGACCAGACTGCCAAGTCTTTCCACCTTTCTCTGTCTCTTGTGTTTCTCTCTCTTTTTGTTGCTCTGTGTCTCCCAAAAGCAATCACAACCTGTTACTGACAGAAACACAAGTTCTGTGTTGTTCAACTTTTGGGCCTTGCAAACTTGCTGCCAAAAATCAAACATTGGGAGTAGATTGTAGTCGTGTGTGTGTGTGTGTGTAAATGTGTGTACTTGTTATGTGGTGGGAGCATAAATCTGCTTACATAGTCATACTGAGGGGGATGCTCCTTCCTTCTAAAGCAAGTCTCTATAACATAAATCATAAAATTTATAGGAAGAAAACTTGGTAAAGGTTAGGGGACTGTTAGGTTTACACTGAGGGTTAGACAAGTAGTAGTTACG
>OMNN01034272.1:4785-15370 GCA_900302755.1 Chromis chromis | reverse complement strand
AATATCCATCATTGTACATTAAAAATGCACATGATGTTGTGTAAAATGACAGCTAGAAAATGTATATATGGGGGGAAGAATAATCATTTTTATGAAAGAGTAATTAGTATTTTACAGTGTTTTTTGGTGCCCATGCTGCTGGAATATGACAGCTTTTTACATGACACTATTACCATTTTATAATACATTATATATTTTATTTCAAGAAGCTTCAGAGTTTGTTGGGTTTATACAAGAACCTGCAGGTACAAACTTAATTTTGCACAAACTGAATCTGCATCCCCACGAGAAGCTGTGCAGCTAAAGACGCTTTAGTAAATCCTTTCTGCACCGTTTTAACAAACTCCTGCTGATAAATTAAATCCAGATCGGAGCTAAAAACCTGAAGTAGGATGTTTCTCGTACTTGATGCATCACCTGGGATCCTCTGTGTGTGTTCTGTCCTTTGTCTCCGGGCTTAAATTAAAATCCAGTCCACTGATTCGAGTGTTTGCGACGCTGTTTGTCCTGTTAGCTCCGAATGCTAATTTCACTCCCTGAAGGGTTTGACAACAAACTCTAATCCCTTACAATTATGATCAGTTGTTACCACTGATTCTCCCGACTGGTTGTTCTGTCATATAGCGTTCCTCAGTGTTGTACATTTGTGATTTTAAAGACTCCTTCAGGTGGAAATCCAGCTTTTTACCTTATAACATGTCAGTGAGGTGTTTTTAGATGCTTTCAACCTTGGAACTGTCTTAAAAACACAGATTCAGACTAAAAGGGTTTCACACATCAGTCAGTCTGTAGCAATTCAGACAAGTCGAGGTATTTGGGACCTCTGTTAATATATTTTGGCTGAATTTAGAGAATTATTGGCTCTTAAAAAGACCCACTAAGTTCCTAAAAGTGTATATATATGGATGTAACCATAGTTCTTACTAAAAATAAAGTCTTTGGTGGACATTTCACCAACTTTAGGGCCTCTAACATCAGTAGAATTCAATTTTGTAGCAAATAGGACAAGACAAGGGTCCAGTTTTTTGCTATTTTGAGTTGAGACCTGTCCAAAATGGCTCAAAATTACTTAAGAGTTATCCAGAACGATTCAAATTTGGTAAAAAATTACTCAAGATTTGTGTAGAGGTACTCAAAATTGGACCAAAATGACTTAAAAAAGTTTGTCCAAAATGACAATAATATATAATTATTGGTCCTTTAAAATGGAAGAAGTACAACATTTTCAAACAACAGTGTCTTTGTGTGAGCTCACTAAGTTCCTGTAAGTGTATATATATTTATGGATGTAACCATATTTCCTACTAAAATACAGTCTTTGGTTGGCATTTCACCAATTTTTAGGGCCTCTAACATCAGTAGAATTCGATTTGTGGCAAATGTGACAAGATGAGACATGCTATTTTGAGTTGAGACATATCCTAAATAACTCAGTTACCCACAGTTACCTAAAACCTGTTTAAAATAAAATAAAATTGTCCAAAAAGACACAAGATTACTCTAAAATGACATGTATCCAGAATGACTCATAATTTGCTCAAAATGTATTAAAACTTGTTCAAGTCGAATCAGAATTGTCTAAAATGACTTTAAACTTGTTCAAAATTAATTAAAATTTGTCCAAAATGGCTCAAAATGGTCCAGATTTGACCAAAATGACTGGAGAATTGTATAAATCAAACCAGACTTGTCCAACATGACTTGAAAATTGTTTAAAATGACCTGAAAGTGTCAGATTTAGTTTCTTCTTTGTTATTTAGGACCCAAAACTAAGTTTATTTTGGCTGAATTTAGAGAATTCCATGTGTTGTCAGACCTGGTAATATTACCTAACATTTCTAATACGTATTTGCAGCTTTTATATTGAAGTTTAAAACTATACATATATATCTAACAGTGACAGTGGCCACAAAAAGAGGTGATGGTTTTATCATTTTACTTTTATTTGTTTGTTAAATGAGACAGATTTTGTGTAATTATAGAAGTTTTCACAAGAAAAATGTGTTTTCATCAGTGTATATCTACAAGTGCTGGTTTTTATCATTATTTCATTTATTTATCTATATATCCACCATTACAATCATATATTATTTATGTTTTTATTTCTGTAATAAATGATCAATTTGAGATGAGTCCTTGTTAACCAGCCTGAGCTGTTTTTACATCTCAGATATTGATTTCCAGATTATCCATGGAGCCGAGAGTCAAAACAAAATGAACATTGATTATTGAAAATGGCTGCAATAACAACATGTGATGGTAAAGATTGAAAATAATTCAACTGCACCTCGAGGAGGCCGATAAAACAAAGCTTTATGTGTGTTTTTATTGTCTCTGAAAGCGTCTGGGTGCAGGTTTTAGGAGCCGCAGTGGTTCCAGATGGAGGTTTTCATTTATAATTGCAGCATCTGATCAGTAATCTGTAATAATCAGCGATGGATTACATGTTGAAAGAGAGCGGGGGGTCCACGGCTGGTCTCTGGGCCGACAGCGATAACGATAAGCTGCATTGAAGCTGGATGGGTGCAGAGATCAAAGTGTGAAGTCAGAGCCTCAGAAAAAGTGGTGATAAAAAAAGGTGATGTTCATGAGCAGCAGCCTGGAGGTTCAGGATCCTCCAGCTGGAAGTCTGTCCACAGCTCTCTAACCTCCACGTCAATATGCAGCTTATATACTATGATACAAGGAATACAGAACATGTGGAATCAACCAGAGATAGACAAGTGGTGGAGCTCTGGCCTTTCTCCTGTTTTGGACAGGTTCCGTGTGAATTTTTTAATCATTTTTGGCCATCATTTTATTCCTTATGACAATGTTGGAGTCATTTTGAGACATATTTGACATGTAAAACAAATTTTAGGTCATTGAGGAGAAATTTTGAGTCATTTTTTGCTATTTTGGCCAAGTTTGGTTTGTACTCCGCTCTATAGAAGAAAAATACGCCCAAAAAAGATTCAGAAATCACATGGAACTATGCCAAAATAGCAAAACTGTTCCTAAAATGACTCAAAATTTCTCCTCAATGACCTAAAATTTGTTTTAAATGACAAATATTTGTCCAAAATAGGGGAAAAAAAGACTCAAAACATGTCCGAAAGAAAAAGAAAAAGTCCAAAATGACACAAAAATCACATGGAACTTGGCCAAAATAGCAAAAAATATAATATTGGGTAATTGTGGAGACATTCTGAGTCATTTACGACAGGTTTTTACTCTTTTGGTCAAGTTCTATGTGATTCTGGACATGTTTTCAGTAATTTTGCCCAAGTTTTGTGTGATTTAGGACAATTTCTGAATCATTTTTGGGCATATTGTTCTTCTTAGGTTTTGTTGTGAGTTATATTTTTTCGAAATATTTGTAATTTAAAACAAATTTTTGGTAATTTTAGAGAAATTTTGAGTCATTTTAGGAAACTTTTTTGCTATTTGGACCATGTGTGTGTGATTCTATACTATTTTTAAGTATTTTTTTGGGCATATTTTTATTTTTTCGGACGGTTTCTCTGTCATTTAGGACAAGTTTTTGCTATTTTGTTCGAGTTCTGTGTGATTCTGGATGGTTTTTAAGTCACTTTAGACACATTTTCATTTTTGAGGACACATTTCAAAGGCATTTTGGACATATTTTAAGTTGGTCTTGACATATTTTTGTTTATTTAGACAGGTTTTCAGCCATTTTAGACAAGTCTTTCCTTAGGTCAGTTTTTTGACTTATGAGGAGTGATTTTAGGCATATTTTCATTCTCTAGGACAAATTTTGGACATATTTCTGTTCTTAAAGACAAATTTTTTGCTATTTTGGACAAGATTTTGTTCTTTAGGAGAGGTTTTACATTTTAGACATATTGTACTTTAGGACAAGTTATTTGTTATTACAGACAAGTTTGTTACACTGAACAAATTTTCAGTCATTGTACACAACTCTTTGCCATTGTGGTCAGCTTTTTAAAATATTTTAAGACATTTTTTTGTTCTTTAGTTCAGGTTTTGAGTGGTTTGAGACACATTTCTGTCATGCTGGACACATTTTGAGTCAGTTTGCACACGTTTCAAATGATTGGGGGCAATTTTCAAGTAATTTTGGACAATGTTTGGATGTTTTTCATTTTAGATAAATGTTTAGTCGACAGGTTTCCGTTCACTGGGGACAATTCTTAGTAATTTTGACATGTTTTTGCTTGTTTACTTGCATGTTGGAGGAGCTGATTTCAAATGGAAGCTATTTTGGAGTCCTGTCAAGGAGGTAGACTGGAAAACCTATTCAAACTCTGTTGTTTTTACGATTTTGGCCAAGTTTGGTGTGGTTTTAGGCAATTTTTAAGTCATTTTTGGACATATTTTGGACAAGTATTTGCTCTTTTGGACAAATGTTTGCCATCTAAAACACATTTTAGGTCATTTTCGACACATTTTCAGTCAATCTTGACATATTTCTGGTCAGAGATTCTTTATTTGGAGCTCCAGAGTGTCCACATACTTTTGCCTCATACTTTCTCACAGCACTATAGGGGTTTGACATTGACGTTTGTGTGTGCTGCTGTAAAATGCCTTCGCGGATCAATTGGATTCCTATAGATTAATATTTCTGTGATGTTCCTGCGGAGTTACAGGCCTCATGGAGTCTTCCACCGATATCTGATGTTGTATTATTGTCTCTCTGCACCTGTCAATCACCATCTTCATCAGAATAAATTGGACGTTTCTCAGATGCCGCCATCGATTGGTTTCTATCTCAGCCCACCACGCTGGAGCACCAAGCAGCCTCCGATATCGATCCGCAGGCCTATTAAGAGCTCCTCGGGAACTTCGTCCTTTTTATTATATATATATATGCAAGTCCCTTTTCAAGCCATGAAATCAATTTTTTCTGCCACACAGAGGAGAAAACATGTCACGCAGACAAGGCCGGGGATTTCTGATTCTTTTAATATACTTGTCTCACATGACTTTTAACCTCAGACAAAGGCAAACTTAATGTTAATTTTAATCAATCTGGACATATTTTTGCCATTTTGGACAAATGTTGAGTCATATTTTTGTTCTTAAGGACAAGTTTTGATTAATTTTAGACATGGCTTTGTGTCATTTTGATATTTTGGACAAATATTTATCATTTAAAACAAATTTTAGGTCATTTTATGCAAGTGTTGAGTTGTTTATGACACATTTTTGTTATTTCAGGCAAATTTTCATTCATTTTAGACCAGTTTCTGCTATTTTGGCCAGGTTTTGTGTGATTCTAGACAGGTTTTGAGTCATTTTTAGGCATATTTTTATTATTTATTACAATGTTAGAGGCATTTTGGACATTGTTTTTCTATTTTGGACAAATTTTGAGTAATTTTGGACACAATTTTGTCACATGACCAAAATTTTAAGCTATGTTGGTCGTTTTTTTGCAATTTTAGACAAATTTTGAATAATTTTTGGGCATATTTTTATGTTTTAGGAGAGTTTCTCTGTCATTTAGGACAATTTTTTGCTATTTTGGTCAGGTTCTGTGTGATTCTGGACGGTTTTTAAGTCATTTTAGATATATTTTCATTCTTGAGGTCACATTTTAAAGGCATTTTGGACATATTTTGAGTTGTTCTTGACATATTTTTGTTTATTTAGACAGGTTTTCAGCCGTTTTAGTTTTTCCTTTTTAGGTCAGGTTTTTTATGATTTAAGACATATTTGGAGTCATTTTAGGCATATTTTTTCATTATTTAGGACAAATTTTGGACATATTTTTGTTTTTAAAGACAAGTTTTTGCTATTTTGGACAAGATTTTGTTCTTTAGGAGAGGTATTAAGTATTTTTGGACAGTTTTGCTATTTTGGACATTTCTGTCATGCTGGACAAGTTGTGAGAAATTTTGTCAGGTTTTTGCGATTCTAGGCAAATTTTGAGTCATTTTTAGGCATAACTTTATTCTTTAGGACAATGGTGGAGGCAATTTGTACTTTTTTTTTCTATTTTGGACAAATTTTAAGTCATTTTGGACAGGACTGTTTTGTGGCTTTTTTATATGTATGACCTTTTACAATTAATGAAATCAATTTCTTCTGCTACGTGGAGCACAAACCACAGTCGCAGATAAGGGAGAGAATGTCTCCTTATGTCAATATATTTTGCTCACATGACTCTTAACCTTAAAAAAAAGTCCAAATTAGTGTTCAATCAATTTAGGAGGTTTCTGAGTAACAGGAGCAGCAGGAGGTTTTATTTTTTTGGCATTTCGTGTCGCAGGTGCTGGAAATCTTTGCTAACAGCAGCAGAAAGTGACGTCTTTAATGTCACGTCTAACTGAAGGGCTGCAGAAATGTCAAGCAGCCAGGAGCTATAAAACACACACTTTCCCTCCTCTGACCTTCATGCTTCGGAAAAATTCTGGAAGAAATTCGTCAGCTGTTTTGACGTGACCTTTGACCTTTACATACATGTCCTCGCACATGTAAAGTTTCTTGAGGCAGGCTCTCTTCCAACTGTTCTCGGCTATTTTAACATAAAACAAAAGACAAAATCACCAATAAAATACAAAAAAAGAAAGAAATATTGCTGTTAGTCGGCATCCATGTTGGATTTTCTTCTGTGTTCAGTTCAGAAATCAGCAAAATGTGCAAACTAAATATAGGAAAACATTAAATTTAATAAGATTCATTGCAGCATTTCATGCAAAAGTTACCTGTAATTTGCAGCATAATTTCTATAAGTGTCATTGTTTTTTCTGTCACTTACCCTAATTTATATGTTTTTATGAATTTGCATGTGTTTATGCATTTACTTAATATAGGTCTGCTTGTACAAACTGGAGTGGGCAGTTAACTGTAGTGTATTTTAGTGTTGCAAGTACAAATAATAATAATAGTCATAGTAATGTATATGTGATTTTAAATGACCTGAAGACACAGAATTAGCTTTGCAAAATTCTAAAAATGGCATAAATTAAATGCATTCAAGAGGTGAATTTAAATGTATGCAACCTTAACGCATATCTACAGGTTTTAACTTGAAAGTAAAACATTTAGTTTGCTTTTATTAGGTGTTTATGTCAAATAAATAATACAAATTTACTCTTTTCTTGGATTCCTTCCCGTCAAAAATCCAAAGAATGAAATAAAATAAATTATAGAAGCTCCAGTCCGGCAGCAGTGACTTCATTTCCAGTCATTTATTTATTAAAGCATGGACAATGACAGCTTACTGTGAGAACACAACAGACCATGAGAGAGTCTTAATCACTATTTGACTAATAAATGTTAGAACGAACCTAAACATGATGGAACGTCTTGTATCAAAATGCATCTATACAAGCTGAGAAGTGTAAAATAAGGCTGCTCACCTGCTGAACACGTAGTTTAATTCACTCACAGTCCTTTATTTTGGTCTGACGGGCAGCTTAACTCACAATGTAAAGGATAATAATATAAAAAAATCTATTTATTTCAGTCTTGCAGTGAAATTGGGGAAACTCATCAGCATGCTTACATGTTAAGTGGTAGCAATTCCTGAAACGAATTGCTTCTCCTTCTCAAAAATCAGATGTACCGGCTCAGTATTAGTTTTTGAACTGTTTTTATGCAGTGGCGTTGAAGCAAGAGAGGCGCCGTCGCTGAGAAAAACGACAGAAAAACGTCCCCATGAGTGTTCTCTCGCAGCTCTAAAATGGCAGCGTGTCGAGGAATAACTTATCTATTATTGCAGGCGGTGGCACCAGATCCTCCAGCTTCAGGTAGAAAATCCTCTGCAGGCCTTGGATGCACAGAGTGCGCAGTTCAGGCAGCTTCTCCAGCAGCCTGGACAGGTGGTTGGACCAGCAGCTGGAGCCTCCGTCTGTCGAGCCGCCGTCCTTCAGGCATCGGACCACGTTGTTCTGCAGATCCTCCACCTTCTTGGGCTCCTTCAGGCCATGACGCTCTGCAGGGCAACAAACCACGTTTCAAAATATCAGAGGAGATAAACAACCAAATTAATATTACAGTAAATATGATTATGAATTGTTTAAACCGTTTATCCCAGAAATTATATAATTAAAAATATTATTTTCTAACTAACAATTCCAAACTTTGTACAACCCCTTTTCCAAGCATTTATCTATTATGTTGCTAATTGTTCCAACCATTTACTTTTAGCAAACCATTTTAACCACTTTTTAACCATTTTGCTATTACGGTTTAGCTAAATACATCAACCATTTATCCCATAAATTGTATATTAAAGATCCTTTTTTCCAATCTGACAATTCCAAACCTTATATATTACTTTTACCTAACTATTCCCACCATTTAAAAAACTTTTTCCCATCATTTATTGTTTACTTTTTGTTGTTTGTTGTTGTTTTGTTGTTAGCCAGTCTGCACAGCTAATTATTGCAACAATTTATCCCATGGATTGTATATTAAAGATTTATTATTTTCTAACCAACAATTCCAAGCCCTTGTACAACCCTTTTACCAAACATTTATTTTGTACTTTTGCTAATTATTCCAACTAGTTATGTTTTTGCTAACCGTTTCAACCAGATTAGCCAAATACATCAACCATTTATCCCATGAATTGTCGATTAAAAATGTAATATTTTCTAACTAACTATTCCAAGCCTTTGTACAACCCCTTTTTCTAACATTTCTTTTGCTAATTATTCCACTGGTTACTTCAAGCTAACCATTTTAACCATTTATCCATTGCTAACTGTCTCAGGAAATTAGCTATTACTTTTAGCCAAATACATCAACCTTTTATCCCATAAATTGTGTGTTAAAGATATATTTTTTCTAACTAACAATTCCAAGTGTTTGTAGAACCCCATTTCCAACAATTCATCTTTTACTTTAGCTAATAATTCCAACTGGTTACATTTAGCTAACTATTTTAGTTATTTATCCATTGCTAACTGTCTCAGCCAATTAGTCAATATGTTTAGCCTAATTCATTAACAATTTATCCCAGAAATTGCATATGAAAGATTTATTTTTTCTAATAATTCCAAGCCTTTGCACAACCATTTGCAAATTATTCTACCTGGTTACTTTAAGCTAACCATTTTAACCATTTATCCATTGCTAACTGTCTTAGCCAGTTAGCATGGCATTTAGCCAAACACATCAGCTCCTATGTGTCCAGCATGCTCCCCATCCCTAAATGTCATAGAAAACATTAGTTTTTCTCATTTAAAGCTGCATCTCTTTGCATAATTCTCTGCAGGTAAGTGATTTTAGCGTCTTTGTTTGATAAATAATTAACAAATAAAACTGTAACTAGAATAGTTCCTCTACAGAGATCCTGGAATATAGCTCAGGTGCTAATCAGGCGATGACTTTCAGCTGTGCAGACAGAAATAACAAGTGTAAAATGTTCTTTGCATTCTCTCACCGGTGACCAGGGCGAGGGTACATATGCAGGAGAATGTGGAGACGTCCAGGTTCATCCTCTGCAGGTTGGAGGAGAACTCGACGATGCTGTCGATCCACTCGCCAAAGCCTCGGAGGCACTGCAGCCGATGCCACACCGAGCCATCGCAGAAGATCAGCTTCCCTTCCTCTGGGTTCGACCTGAAACGTTACGACAGCTCGAGCTAAATGAAGCTGAAAGGCTGAGGTGAGTGTAAAGTGTCTGGGTTCACTCTCAGGTTGTTGCAGAGAGATAATTTGTATTTTAAAACTGGTGCAAAATGCTTTTACTGGAGCTTCTTTAGCTACTAATCAGTCTTTCATTAGTGCTCCATTGAACATTTTAACTGTAATTTATTGAACAATTTACTGTTATTTTACAGATAACTCATAAAATCACAGGAAAAAAGTACACATTTACATGTAAACCAGGTAAAAACTGTAATTGTCATAAATCTATGAAATGTTTGACTGTAAAATGACACTATTTTTTTTTTTACTGTATTTAAACCAAATAAACTAAAATCTGTCATAATAGGAAAAAAAAGTATATTAAGGATTGAAAACTGGTAAATCATTGTTGAAACAGAAAAAAGTATTAATTTACAGACAAACAAAAATAACTAAACAGGCTAAAACTGTACATGACAAATATTGATAAGTTTGTTCACAATTTGTGACCATAAAATTAAATTTTTGGTGTATTTAAATCACCAAAAACAATTTTGTAGATTAGTAGTATGTTTATAAAGAACTGAAAGATGGTAAATATTTTTTTAACTATTATCTCCCCTTAACTATTATTTCCTTGTATATCCAGTAAAATACCAGAAAATAATAAATCTAAATAATGTCAATGTTTTTTTGTGAAATTGCAAATTTTTTTTTTTACTGTAAATCAGCAAACAAATAATTATTTTCCAGATATTTGCTGTTATTTGAAAGAAAAAAAAGTATATATTAAGGTTTTAAAATGGTAAATCATTGGTGTTAACCGTCATTTTTTACAGATTTACTGTGTTTTGTTAAATTACAGATAATATGCAGTAAAATCATAGAAAAAAATATAAATTTACATGTTCATGCTACAAAAAACAGGTCATAACTAAATAATGTCCACATCAAAAATGAGTTCTTTCACAACGTTTGACCTTGAAATGACACTATTTTTTACTGTTTTTAAATCATCCAAAAATATAATTATTTTACA
>OMNN01034270.1:0-10643 GCA_900302755.1 Chromis chromis | reverse complement strand
AACAAGCACACTCCCTCATGCAAATGGAAATCCCAAATGTCCCTGGCCTACCCCTGCAGGAAAATGCACCCCACCACATGGCAAAAACATCAAACAATCAGGAACATCTTGAGGAACATGACAATGGCCCAAGATGTTGATTTGACCTCCAAACTTCCTAGACCCCATTCTGATCAAGCATCAACAGGATGCAGTGGAACAAGTTAGATTGACAGAGGCCCCACTGCACAAGCCAGAGTACCCAAAGGATCCACTGCCAACGTCCTGGTGCCAGACCCCATAGGACACCCTGAGAGGTCCTCTTGTCCATGCCCAATGGTTTAGAGCATTTTTGACCACATAAGGGGGACCAACACAATATTCGCCAGTTGGTCATAATGTTATGCCTGATCGGTGTATATTTCCCATTCACTTATTAGATGAAATCATTAGATTGAAGTTTAACATAGTAAATATAACCCTAAAATTGAAAAAATAGATACAATTAGTGACAATTAACAGATACAGAAGTATTGGTTCTGTAATTGTACACTGATTTTGTTAAATGACAGATATCTTGTATGATTACAGAAGTTTTTTTACAATCAAAATGTTGAATGAATGTATGTTTTTTTAGTCTTGAGAGTAGCCTTTTGGAAACAATGTTGGTTGTGGGTCAAACACTGTTCTGTCACCTGTAACTCTCTCTGTAATTTGTCAGCATCATTACAGGGAATCATCAGAATATGTTACTAGAAATGCATTTTTATTTTCTGCTTGCCTTGATGAAGGTGTTCCCTCAAGCGGAGTGCTATCATAGTTTCAAGGTTTAATTAATCACCCACTATCAATTAATGAATGACAAAAGCAATTAGCCTCATTAGAACTAGCTGACACGTCGACACTAGATGTGGTAAATGTGCCAATAATATGCATCCACTAAGAGTAAAAATCGATTTAGTTGAAATCATCCATATAATAAGAGGCAGAATGAGACCGTCAATAATACAAACACCATGAGCTGTGGTATTAAAAGTCTGCAGATGGAGTTCGGCTCCAGTCGGAGGCACACACCGTGTAAGGTCACCTTTGGCATCTGGGTTGTGATTCATTCATCAGCAGGGGAAAGGTTAGTCTACATGCTTCTGTGAAAGTGCACGTCATGCATGATCATCCTTTACTCTAGGCTGAATGGTGTGCATCCTCTCCTGTATTTAGTCAACATGTCACATCTCATCTGTGTGCGAGTGTGTCTCAGCTGTGTCTCACCCATGCGGGCTTCGCATGAGAACACAGTGTGACCCAGAGAATGTTTACTCAATATTGTACGTCGGCGCTCTTACCTCATGAATGTGGGATTTTTTTTGAGTGTGTGACGTCGCGAAAGTACCTCCATTATTACCCCTCACACACCCTGGGCTCGTGTGTCAGTCGAGCCATGATCACAGGGAACACCTCATGTTTCTGTGCGTCGCATCAGACGACAGCAAATCTCGGATGACAGAGAGGCATGGAGGAAATAAGTCCATGAAACATTAAGCAGAAGCTTCCCTGGAGGAGACTGTTATTCATACACATGCATCTCCAACCGAAGACTTATCAAATGTTGCACGTCTGCTGCAGCTTTTTGAATGGCTGCTCAGGCCCCATACACCGGGCTTAATCACTAACGCATGGGAATAGGACCTTAGTGACAGTGGGCTTACTGAGAGTAAGGCATGGCCGAATTGATTTCAAGTGGCTGCCAACGTCTTATCGGCCTCTTGCTAAGCACCCTGCTAAACGGCCCTGTCAGAATGCCATTGTAGCCCGACCATGAAGAAGATTTAACTGCTTCTAAATCACAACTACAACTTGTTTATTATGTCCGGCTCTGGAAAGGAAGGGCAATGAGAGAGAGAAAAGGAGGTCGTGCAGATCTAATGAGAAGTGCAATTTGGAAGGAAAAAAGAAAGGAAAATGAGGAAGACAGTGGAGGGAGGAGGAGGTGGGAGAATCTATGACAGAAACTGTAAATCCGCATTTAATGCCGCGGTCTCAAATGGTATCCGCAGGAACATCAAAGAACCCTCCTCCCCTCCTACTCCCGTCTCACGAAAATCTAAGAAAGCAAAGCACTCAGAGGATTATTCTCCTCCAATCGCATGCGTTCGCTCTGACGGGATCCTCCACTCCTCCTCACCCAGAGACCCCCCTCCCACACCGGGAGAGAGAGAGGGAGGAAGGAAGAGGAGGGCTACAGTATAGGGAGAAGGAGGAGGAGCAGTGGGAGAAAAATATAGCTAGAGGTGTGAGTGAGTCAATACTGAGATGTAAGAAAATGTAGAGGAAAAGTGGATTGAGGGGGAAACCAGGTAATGGAAAGATGGACGTGGAGGTGAGAGTGATTGACCTTTAAAAGGCACCTGAGTGAACCTCGTCCTCTTGATGGGGACCAGTTCATTCTTACAACATCCACAACACAAGACATGAAACACATCACGAATGTCATGATTTGACCTTTTAACTTGCTGCAGTGGCTGAGATTTGACCACAATGCGAGCGACACCACAAGTGGTCGAGCAGATCTGACCAGATTCATTTAGACCTCGAATCAAACTGCATTTTTCCTTCTCCAGCCAGGATATGTGGACACAAATGGTGAGTTAAGTTTAAATGGGTCATTTTTTTTTTCAATGGACTGTCTCAGACAAAAGCATATTAGCACTTATTAATGGGATACTCCAGAGATTTAGCAATGTGCTTTGATATTTGAAGAAGTCGCCAGAGACGTTTAAAGAAGAAGAAGCTACAAAGGCTGAGATATCATGATTTATAGTGGATTTAAAGGCTCCAAGGACTGTCTCAGTGTAATTGACCTCATCTTGCCTAGTAAATGCCCACATCTTATCATGCCCTTATGATAACAGTTTTTTAAAATGGTGTCACGAACAATTTGTTGGCGGGAAACATTCACTCGCATGATATAGTCAGACCCTTAAATAAAAGTACTAATACCACTCTGTGAAAATACTCCACTATAAGTAGAAGTCCTGCATTCAAAACTTCACTTTATGTACATATTATCAACAAAATAATAGTCTGTGTCAGTGTTTCATTATTATATATGATGTTTTTGGATTCATATGTTGCATTTTACTGCTGTAAATATTTATGGTTGTGCTAATTTTTAACTCCTTTTTATACTGTTGAGCAGTTTAATCAACAGCAATACAATACATCATATTCTGTAAGATATGTTTGTAGCATTACTGTCCTTTGAGAACCGCGTATCTCTAAAAACTCAACTTTTCACAAGCTCAGAAAAACAGCCTGTCCTCAGCTTTATGCATTTTCCAGCTAATCCATGACTGTATTTAACTTAAGAAGTAGGAGAACGTTCTCAACCCACAAAGGAACACTTAATTTTTTCAGTTTATCACATTGCATTTGAAATCACCAACTATGGAAAATAGTTTTCACTGGCTGGGAAAGGTTGGAAAAATTACAATCTGAAAACTAACTGTAACCGAGACTGTCAGACAAATGTAGTAGAATAAAAAGTACAATATTTGCCTCTAGAATAGTAGAAGAAGAGTAGAAGTACAAAGTTGCATAAAATGGATATATTCTACAAAAGTACCTCAAGTACAAGTGGGGCAGTGGTGGCCTAGTGGTTTATGAAGCAAACTTGCAACCAGTGGGTCGCTGGTTCGAGTCCCCGGACTGACAAGAGGTTGAGGTGGGAAAGTGAGAGCGACCACTTGTCCCAGTCACCACCACTGTGGGCCCTTGAGCAAGGCCCTTAACCCCTGACTGCTCCCTGGGTGCTGCACCGCGGCAGCCCACTGCTCCTAGTATGTATAGTTAAGGTTAACTTTGAATAGGATGGGTCAAATGCAGAGAAGGAGTTTCCCCAAGGGGATCAATAAAGGTTAGATTATTATTATTATTATAAGTACAGTGCTGGAATAAATGTACTTGGTTATATTCCACCACTGCTTCCTTCATCAACTATAGCCTATCTATACTGCACTGTATCTGCAGAATAGTCTGACTGCACCTCATTATTATTCTGCTCTACGGGGATAAAACATTCTGGCTTGTTTGTATTTCCTAAAACCAATCACAGTCATTTTGGGCGGTGCTAAGCCCAGGATGCAGCAACAATGGTCCTGCACAATAGTGTCAGTGGGAACTTTTTGAGTGCAACATTTGCACACAGGAAAGGTAGGCACTGCCAATAAAACGTCTAATTCCCAGACAGAAACGGGCTCAATAATTGTACATTTGGTGAGTCAGACTAACTATAACCAGTGAAGCATGTAAAGTTGTGCTTTAAGCAGAATATGACGGGATGAAAATGAAAAATGGGACTGAACATTTGTGGCAAACGAATGAACAAACAAATGAGATTATGTGGTATGTTGAATCAATTCTGTTGTCCTATACAACTAAACTGCATTTTAATTTACATTTTTAAAAAAATGTCTTTTTTCTATAGGACCCTCACCCAGGAGATTGGGGTTTTCGCCTCCTGTGAAACCATTATACTTAGACTTATGTTTCATTTTCACCAAAAAGACTTAGTTAGATTTAGAAAAATATACTGCATTGGTTTGCACTTTCACAACATAAGTACTTGTTAGAAGCTTAGGTTAGGTTTAGGCATCAAAACTACCTAGAAAATAGCACTTTTTGGCTTAAAATATCCAAATATATCCATGATTGAACACACATGAACTGATGAAGCCACTCGGATGAGAGGTGAAACGTCTTCACAGTCCAGTTGCCTTTGATTGAATTGCCCAGAATGACTATGACCTGGATGAATAAGAACATTCACAGACATCCATGACTGAAGCATCTCCTCCATTTTTTGAGCTAAAAAATTCAAATTTAAAAATTCAAATTAATAAGATTTGCAGTGGAGAATGCCGTTTAGATGCATAGCAATGTCATTTTTGGGAAAGCTGAGACACGTCACAGCAGAAGGAGTCACAGAGGCAGTGTGTAGGTGGTGAAGGAGGGACTCAGATGGCCTTCCCTGATACTCATGACTGAACAAGGACTCACACCTGGGTTGTGACTGAAATACACCATCTACTGGTGTAGTATAGCTGCTGGTGAATGAATCAGGACTAATATTTTAGTGGAACTGAACCAAATGAACTGTGTTCTCCATAATTTTTCAGTGTCCAAGGACAAACAAAGATAACCTTGATGATTTCATGTTGATAATATGTTGACGATCTACTGTTGTCCATGTGTGAATGTACTGCAGAGTTTAACATACTGTGAAGAAATTCTATCAGCCTTGACCGTGTGGTTAATAAAAACAATCTGATTTCATAATTTCTAAAAGGTGAAGGACGGATGCTGTGCAATGCTGGGCTTTAGAAATCTAGTGTTACATCATAAACGTACAAAGACTAGAGGAAAAAGGTGAGCAACGGAAATAACAGGATGAATTGGAATCCATTCAGAGGCTGATCTAAACGTACACATGCATGCACAGACCACAAACACACCTTCAGAATAAAGGAAAAAAAGCACACACATACATACAACAGCATACTGAGCATATCCAGTCCATAACAGAGCTAGGATAAAATGAAAAAAACTGAGCGCCTGAGAAAAGAGGATTTCAGCCCTGCATTTACAGATAATCTTTGGGACGAGGCAGGGCAAAGAGAAACCCAGGAATTCTGTTAACAAAATGAAGGAGAGAGAAAAAAAGAGCATCAGGCACGCTTATCTCTGAAAGGCTCCTGCTATCCAACCAGGTCAGATGAATAAAGAGGTTTTAACCTAATTTCTCACATCCAGCGCCGCCCTGACCCTGCCTGACCACAGCCAGCAAGAGACAGTAGCGCGCTGCAAAGTAAATAATCCAGTTTTTCGACTTGAAAATCACAGCTGGATAAGACTGGGTAAATGTTGTTGGTTGGGGCCTCACATCAAAAGGTCCTTTTTCTTCAAACACTGCTCTGTTTTCCGTGAAGCACTACAAATGTGGACGACAAAAGCAGCGAGCACATTTGGTTGGATTTTCTTCACTTCAAAGCCTAACAAGCTCATTTAATAACAGAACACAAGCAGGATAATAAGGACAGCAGTTTCAACCGGCTTTGTAGTGGCACAAGCAAATGAGTTCACATGGAGGAGAGCAGTATTAGCCCTTCAACTCATTTACTTTCATCCTGACTGATGAGTCATCACATGGAAACTGATGGGAGATGGTAGATCAAAAATCAGCCAGTGAGGGTTTACGCAAAGATGACACTGCCCCCTGCTGGACGGAGGGAATAATCACTTATATAAGGAGGTTACTGCAGTTCAGTTTTGCATTACCTGCAGACCTTGTTGCATCTTTGTTATTCTTTTTTTTTTATAAAGCAGCTCTCTTATACAACCAGGTTACGTGTCAATATGTGCAAGCGACTACTTCCTGTGTGTGCTTTGTTAGTATATTGAGTTACGCAGCATGTTGTCCATAAGCAGCTCCATTAACTAGAACATTATCAGCTTTTTAAAGGTTCAGAGGATTTGCAAAATTGAATGCAAGAATCGGTGCAAAAATCACTCAGCTAGTCACATAAAAGAATCTGAATGTCAGCGCCAGATTAAATATGTCACGCCATAATCTGCAACCTGTCGATGCTCACTGTGTTATCTCCAGTGTTGGAATGTTACGCAATGTTGTTCTTACATTCAGTAATCACAAAACTGTTACTACTGTTATCTTGAGGCAGTATAGCCTACTGCCAGTGCCACCTTGATTTTCTTAGACATGCAACTGAGCCTTGTCCTCCCCACATTTTTCTATAAAGTGCCCTTAGGGCTGGTTTTCACCAACTTTGTGGTTGACTTTGAGCATAAATGAAAGATTGTTTGTATGTCGTTCCTATTAGGACAGAGATTTGTGCTGATATGTGGACATATGTAAGATTTGAGGTTATATTGTTAACTGGCAATTACATGACAATGCATCTTAGGCGATGTTGCAGAGTAATACCAAAAGTAATGCCACAAGTAGTTTAACAAATTGCCATAAACAGGGAGGAATGTTGGGCATTGCTTTTTTGCGTTGGTTGGTCGTTTCACTGGGGAATCTGTCTATGTGACTGGGAGAACAACAGTACATTCCTCCTAGGGCCAGCAATGACGGCTTCATATACACTTTCAAATCCAGCCCAGCTATTAATTTTCATTTTCTCTCAATAGCATCTCTCTGCATCACTTGGGATGTGAGTTTAGCTTGATTCTATGGTAGTAAAAGGAGTGGCAGTAATTAATTTCATGGGTGTAAAAGCAGTGAACAATTCCATGACTGCACCACCAACAGCAAACAATGATTCAGATGAGTCAACAATACCGTAAACGAGGGGAAAATTGGTATTTAAAAGCCATGGCATGTCAAAGGCAGAAGCAATTAAATTTTCATGTCACAAGATTTTTTTTGTTCAATCCTAAATTTTAAGTGACACATTTTAATGTTTTTTTTTTTCTATCTGTAGCTGTTAGCTCTTATCTTTTATACATCGCTATGTGGAAGATATTAGGCACGCCACAGTTTTTTTTTCTAAACACATTTAGACAGAATCCAATTTTCTTTGAGTCCCATAATGCTGCGTATAAAAAAAATAGTGAACTGAATTTAACATAATGACATTTTTTGGCTCTATCTTTCCACTTTCAGGAGTTCTGAAATGTTACGATATTGTAATTAGTTTACTGTGCTTTACATCCCAAATTAATGTTATTAATATTGCTGATGCTCCTGTTTTCAAAGGAAAATTGACAACAGCTAAATCTTTTTAGATTTCTTGGCAGCTTCATTAGAGATCAAATGAAATAGATAGAAAATTAGGATGTTTTAAAGACAGAAAAGCAAGAAGTTAGAGAGGTCAATAGTTTCACAAACAAAAGGGAAAAGCTTTAATGGAAAGCTGGGAAGACATTTCTTTGATTCGAAATATAACAAATATAAATGTCCGACAAGAACCGAACACAGAACATGAACAGAAAACAAATTAACAGTAAGAATAAATGGATTGTCTCATGTTGAAAGCTTAAAGCTGCCTCTGGCTACAGAAATGTACAGCCATCCTCTTTTTGAAAGAGTTTAGCAGTGAGAAGGAGTGGAGTTTTTGTCTCTGTTTAAGTCAGACAGGACCTGAGAGCGCCACAAATGTTCCAGGGCTTTGCTTGGTTTTCCTGGTTATGATGTCGTGTATGGTAGCAATGGGCAAATGTTCATTCTCGTCCC
Source organism: Chromis chromis (assembly GCA_900302755.1). Taxonomy (NCBI): domain Eukaryota; kingdom Metazoa; phylum Chordata; class Actinopteri; family Pomacentridae; genus Chromis; species Chromis chromis. The sequence continues at coordinate 2,413 of OMNN01034270.1, read as the reverse complement.
GTCGTGGAACATGAAGCAAATCCACCACTGCGCAGCTGGGCTTTGGACGCCTGCGTCTTAATGCCCGTTTCTCCGCCCGGCTTTTGGGCGGAGGGAGGCCGTCACAGATTCGAGAGCAGGTTGAGATCCCACAGAAAGAGGGGTCGTCTGAATGAGAAGATCCCTCCGAGCTGCCTTCTGACGGTGAGTCTCTAAAGGTAGGTTGCAGTAACCTTTGTGTAATGGAGGTGGGGATAGTGGTGACAGGCACACCGTTACATACTACAGCTCCGTTACACAGTTGTGGAGCAGCTTGGAAGGAGGGTTTCAGAGTCTCCACTTTGTCCAGGGGCTTCATCTTACGACGCCTCTTCTGTGTGGGGAAAGGGAAGGTAGGATGGAACAAAGTGAAGAACAAGACCCAGTTTAATCTTAACAACCTGATACAACCTGCTTCAAACTTGTATCTTACACACATATTCTGCAATGCAACACATTTTACACACCTTTCTGTTCGCTGAGCAAAGACTCTGTGTTTCCTCTGCATACAGCATTTCTGGGCCTGTTACCCAAAGAATGAGGTTAATATCAATCAAGTTAATGGTTTACATTAACTGATTACTTATTATTCAAAATATATGAGGGAAAAAAGACAGATTCTTACAACTTAGTAATATTTTTATGTTCTCTTGGTTCTGTATGTACAGCCTTACCTTCAGTGGTGGCTAACTGGAATGACTCAGAGTGTATGAGTGGATAGGATGCACTCCTCTTCAAGCCCGTATCATCACCAGAAGAGTGCTGCCTATTAAGAAAACAGTACAGTAATGGTTGAAAATACTGCATGCAGCACCTTTATTAACACATCAGTCACGGATGTGTGATCGCTTAAGTTTCCAGCTGCGATGTTCTTAGTGAATAATCGTATCAATAAACTATCTGAATGAGTAGAAACCATTCAAGGCACTGTAACCTCTGCCCATTAGCCATAACAGCCCATTTGAAGCCGTTATTCAAATCTCTCATTCATACTATAATTATTCTTTTGCCATAAATCAATCTTAGCCATTTTATTTTCTAGCACCAAGACTGCACTAGACTTGTCTTTCTACCTGTCAGGACAGCAGTAGGTGTAGCTCTTAGGTATGGGTGGTTCTGGTTCTACAGCTGGAGGGACAGTGGAGATGCGGCAGTGGTTGGCACACACCAGAAAGCCGAGACACAAACACAACACAAGGGACAGCAGCAGGTAATTCTGCCTGTCTGACACCTAGAAAACAAACCATTGAACATAAGCTTATAAGCAGAACAGTAGCAACAACTGATATGACAACGAGAGGGTCAGAAATATTGTACAACTTTACCACAAGTGAACAATCACAATCTTTTTTGCACTTTTTTGCAAACACCAGGGCCCGTATTCACAAAGATTCTTAGAGTCCTCTGAGAGAGCTCCTAACTTAGCCTTAGCAAGGAATCTTAGCTTAAGAGTGATTCAGGAAGTTCCTGAGAGCAACTCTGAGCAAGGAGGGGACAGAAACTTTTATCTTAGTGAGGAGGCGTGGTTGACCCCGTTGCTAGGTATGACGCAGTCTTGTAAGAGCTGTGATTGGTTGTTACAAAAAGGGCTCCTAGTAATGAATGGACAGTAGAATCAACCATCATATAACTTGGACTGTATTAAGAAATGTGTAATCGTGACATTAATTTTATGTCATGATGATGAAAGTCAGCCAAATTAAATTAATTGTGACACAGCTTCAAAATGTTTGAACGTACCTCAGTCACATGCCAATTATATTGATGTGCTTATTGTTATGTTTACTGTCCATGCTGGTAATTTTACTTATTTCATGTATTTGATATTAATGGTGGACGCAGACTCAGCTGTCAGTCAGTCCTGTGATGCTGGTGTTCTTATAAAAAGCAGTTTGATTTGGCAGAATGACCAAAACAACGAGAAGAGAAGCGCTGGTACGTGCTGTACTCCCAAGCGAGAGCGGAGACTGAGCATCCAGCGCAAAGCGAACAAAACGTGCAGCGATACGAGGCTGTGAAAGCGCCGTAATGGTCCGACTGGTCACTCTGCTGACAGAGGGTTGTGACAGACTCAAGTCATCACTGCTACACTGGTGCATTTTACCTGTGGCCAGGTATCGCAATGTTGTGATGACTTTCATCTCAGGCATTATTGCGTTACTGCGCTGGGTGGGACAAGTAAGCTCACCCCTGATGAGGTCAACCACAAACATTATCTCTGCACGATAGAGCCAGTAGAATGTTATTAAATCGCTGTCATTTAACGTACAGAGAATAATGCTCCTTCCTCTCGGTCTTTCCGTCATCTTGTCTGTTTAAGACACTCTTAGGCTTCTTAAAAGTCCTCCTCCCTACTCCTAACAGTTTTTCACCTTAGGAGGTCTCTTAAGGCCTA
>OMNN01034261.1:0-11962 GCA_900302755.1 Chromis chromis | reverse complement strand
CAACAACAGGGCTATAATTGTAAATAATGGCCTCCTCAAACATCTGTATTCTTAGAAATAGTAATTGACCAGAAAATTTAAAAAAAATACTGTATTTAAGTAAGCAAAAAATATAATTATTTTACAGATACTTAATGTTATTTAAAAGAAAAAATACATAAATCAACGATTGGAAACTGGTAAATCACCTTTAAACTGCTATTTTACAGTTTTTGTTCTGTTTTGTTAAATTGCAGATCACATTTATTAAAATGTGGACTGGCTGGACTATTGCAATGCACTCCTCATCGGGATTCCTAGCAAGAGCATCCAGAAGCTTCAGTCCATCCAGAACAGCGCTGCTAGGATCCTGATGAGGGTGTGAAAATATGACCATATTACCCCCATCCTGAAATCACTCCACTGGCTCCCTGTCAAATCCAGAATTGAATACAAAATCTCCCTCCTCACCTATAAATGCATCCATGGAAACGCCCCTCTAAAAAACTCCTCACCACACAGACTGTCACCCGTTCCCTCTGCTCTAAATCTGCCAACCTCCTAAACCCCCCCAAAACCAAACTCTGTACGATGGGAGACCGGGCTTTCTGCTCAGCTGCCCCTCGTCTGTGGAATGCCCTCCCCGACCATCTGCGGACACCACAATCTGTGGACAAAAAGGGACTTAAAACCCTTTTTTTTTCCAAGGCATATGCTTGATCCTAGCTGTGTCTTTTTGCTCTTTATATCTACTGTGTTGTCTGTTTTGGGGGTTTTTTGTATGTTTTTTTTTAAATCTAGCACTTTGAGATTTTGTTTCGAAATGTAAAGTGCATTACAAATAAAATTTATTATTATTATTATTATTATTAATGTAGCGTTAATGACAAATATCTTGTGCAAACCATGGTTCTCCCCATGGCTGTGGTGGGTATGTCTGAATGAAGCCATGAGGGACATCAGCGTAAAAGTGATCCTACATCTGAATGACAGAATTCCATCACTTTAACAAATAGCTAAGGCAGCAATGTTACACATCCCATGTCTGAAAAGGGCTTTTGTTGTTCTTTATACTGTCTCATTTGATTAGTGAAAAGCTCTGTAATTGGATTTTCTAAATTCTGAGAACAGACAGAAGAGAAGGTACAGAGGTCCAGTTCCCTCTTTACATTACAAAATGCTGAAAGGTTAGTATGGATTTCCCTTCTAAAGATACCAAAAAATACTTCTGTCCTGCTCTTTAATGTATTAGTTACAGTCAAAGAAACATATTCATCCTTTCTATCTTCACTGTCCCTATATTTCTTTGAATGTCAAATCTAAAAAAGGCTTTAATTTGAAATCATGGTACAGACATTTATCATTTATCAACACAAATCTGTGTCAAAGGTTTTTCATCAGACTGGAACTCAGAAAAGGGGAGCTCAGTAGACCTGAGCTATAATCATAAATTGAAAATCAAGTCATTTCAGAGACATCTGTTATTTAAATAATCTGCCTGCTTGTCCTTGTCTGATGAGCTGGGAATAGTTAGGGCAGCTTTTATCCAGCGTGTCATCCAGATGAAGTCTTTATTAGACAGAAGACCAAACACAGTGAAAGTGTATGGCAATATTAATCATTTGAAAATTCTGGATGTCACTGACCTATATACAGAGCCGGCCCTACCCGATGTGGCGCCCTAGGCGAGCTTTTATATGGTGCTCCCCTCAATCGGCGACTTACATACGTTTACAAAAGAAATCGAATAGCATTGTTTTGTAGTAATATTAATTGGGCATTGCTTTACATTTGAATCAATGTGAGCTTTTCCATTTTAAGAGTTCATAGAAATAACTTGTTTTAATATAATTATATTGAAGGTGAATTTTTTCCCGATTTTGTGGCGCCCCCTGGAGGCCACAGCGCCCTTAGCATTTGCTCATATTGTCTAATGGGTGAGTCGGCTCTGCATATAGAAACACAGTACATATATATAAATATTGTTAGCATAAGAAAGAGAAATGCAATAATTTACCTAAAATGCTGTTTACTGATTCAGATGTGCACCTCAACCACAGGGGCTGAAATGTTCATTCATTTATTCAACCTTTATTTGGACCCACTGAGAGCAGTTTCACTGTCTTTTGCATAAATACTCCATCACAAAACAAAAACACACTTTTGGACAAACAAGAATTCTGGGAAAGAAAATGTGAAATAATATGCATCATTATGTGACTATCAGGAGGTGACTTGTTTAGATGAATAGTTGGTGGCACTAATTTCTCATTTGGGTGCCTGTAGCTTTACAGTGGAAGAGACCACAAGGTGCACCAGTCAAACCTTGTATGCTGAATAACATCAGAGAAAAGGTCGTGGAAATAGGGCATTTATTTAGTTAATTTTAAAAAGGCTGCACCTCAACAATGATTGGATGTTTTAGTCTGTTGCTGTTTTTTTGTCTCTTCAGTGGAAGAACATCCACATGCCTCAAAGGAGTCTGCCAGTGTTTCATCTCCAGCTCAGCACAGACATTTCTTTGCCATATTTTGAGAGTCTCAATTTATTTAGAAATTTAAAGTGGCTAAAAATCCACCTACTGCTCATTGCTTCCCTCAAGAGAATACTTTTTTTTTTTTTCAGATAAATGACTGCAAGTCTAAGAACGGCTTTTATTCTTTTAGAATTATATCTTAGAAGTCATTTGTATGTAATCTGATCTTTGCATAATCACCAAATCTAATTTATTTGTGTCAAAAGTAACATTTGAACAGGGTTACAGTGTAAATATACCAATGAACCACCACAAATGACAAGTTCTCTATTATCCTCAAATGCTACTTCATTCTTACTTCTTTTTCTTTTTTTTTATCTTCTTCTAAGAGAGGGAATTGCTTCCTTTACATTAAGCGAGCGTCTTTCCCCTCAGGCGTTTACAGCAATCATATGGTCTCACTCGGCGCACTTGCTGAGATGATGGCTTCGCTTGAAACTGCAGAAACGAAGCTACCAGCTGGAGCCTCGACGTCGAGCCTCTTCATCTGTCTTTTATCTGCACTCATCATTCTGCCTTCAGCTCTTTGCTTCGCATAACATGAAAGCTGTCGGATGATGTCATCCGCTACAGTATGTCATTTGGATTCGGTTGTAAAATAAGCAGATGAAAACGTTAATCCATGTGACAAATGAGTGTAACTCAAATACACAGCAAATGTTTTAGTTTTTAGTTCTGCAGCGGCGACGTACTGCATACAAGATTACATGATTGCAGCCTACTGGAAGTATCCATTAAGGCATTAAGTGACAGATAGAATTTCCAACCTTCCAATTAAACTAATCACTTAGAAAAGCAGGAGAAACTCTAGTATTATCTCTCTTGTATGGCCATGTAAACAGTGCAAAGGAAGCTCTGTTGGCTGGCAGCTTGCCTTCAGTGTTGTTTTCCCACAGTACCTGTACAGTAAGCAGATGTGTGCACCTAAAGAGCTGGCTCACACGGGAATCTGTGTTACACCCCGTTAGCTCCATCCTAGAGGAGAATGGTTGAATAAACTCAACCGTAGAGAAATTAGTGTGTTCATGTCTGGGTCACAGTCGTTTGGTAAGATTTGGGTGCAGATGTGACGTCTGGGTTGAAATGATGTGGTGGCCTCCAGGCGTGGGATTCTAGGAAATGCTGCTTTTACAAAGTCACAGCTCTCATGGGAGAGTCAGGTGGCAGGAGTGTATGAAAAAGCACCGTAACGGACAAAAGAAAGAAAGAACACCAGAAGTACTGCACCTTGACTTTTCTGTCAAGTTATTATTTTAGACTATTACATCTATATATGGCTGCTTCTAGTGGTGAACATCTAGTTTTTTTATTTCTATCGTTGTTGCTAAGCAGCCATTGCTGATGTGTATTGGCTCCAAAGTGTTTTTCCTTGGGGTATCACAGTTCGTCCTCTGTGTATTCTGTACACAACTTGTAAAATACAGCACTTCTTGTGTGCCAGCTCATCTTTTTACTTCCAAGAAAGAGCTACCAGACACTTTAAATGGGAGGTTTTCAGTCAACTGCAGATTTACTGTAGATGGAATGATTATCCTGCTGAATGGACATGATGACAGAGAAAAAAATGTGCTCTCAATATCAAAACATCATCAAGAAGCATTGTTTGTAGCCCTTCAGCTGAAAAGTAAACCTCACATTCCCTGGTGAAAAAACATGGTTTTCTTGTGTATGTGTGATGTCGGGAATGTGACAGCTAATAATGAGTTAAGAATTTATAGGCTTCAAGCAATAGAAAGTCCAGACTAATTATCTATGTTTGGTGTGTTGGGCTGATATGTATCTTTTTTTTAAAATTGTGTTCACATTCATTTGAAGGTTGAAGAGTTGTTGAAATGCATGCACACATAGAAACATGACAGATTTAACTAAATTATGTCTACAGCTAGCAGCAACCTCCAGGGCTGATGAATGAAGCCAGGTCAGATGTGCCAAAACTGCAGTTCTTCAAATGTCCACTTGAGGTTGGCAGAAATGAATCAATCCCCATAGATCCCCATGTAAAATGTTCAACTTTACAGCAAAAATAAACATGTTAACAGCCTAGTACAACACATTGTTTTGGTCTGTGTATAGCTGATTTACCCATATCCGTTTAAATTGCACTAAGGCTAAAAATTGTGCATGGTAAAGAGTAACAGGTGGGTGCCATCATAAGGCCGCCCATGGCCCGCCTTGGTTCCATTCATGCTCCGCCTCTTTGATCATTTTTGGATTAGCCAGTAGTAAGACTGAGTCAGGCAGTAATGGCTGTGGTGTATAAATAAAGTTATTATTATAAATATTAGCAGATATACTACAAACAAACACAAAGTACATATAAGTGAGACATTATGTTTACTGTTCTTTTCCTTTATTTACTCCTTTATTTTTGTGTTAACCTACTGTGAAGTGTGATGTCATCGACAGGAAGTGAATGTTATAATTTAGTACAGTTTTTATGGTGTCTTATAATCCCGAAAGGGATGGGTCCTAATTTGTACATGACACAAAATTTCATTCATTCATTCATTCATTCATTCATTCATTCATTCATTCATTCATTCATTCATTCATTCATTCATTCATTCATTCGTGCACAACAGATAACCTTCATCCAAACCATATAGGCACCACTCTTCTCACTAAAACATTGTCCTCAAATTGCAATCCTTACAATAAATTGGGAGGATTGGTTGCACAAGGAATCTCTACCTCTCCAGTGACCCACAGATACATCTCTCTCCCATCTCATTATGCTTATTCAAGTTGTTGAAGGTGGGTAATTCCAGTTTATTATTCAGAAAACTGTACACAGGTCAGCCTGACTCAGATTCATCCCTAAATCTCACAGACTGCACTCTCAGCAGCCTCCTTCTCATTTCCCTACTATTTTCATAAATTTTGCACCAGTCAGTGCTAATGTTCTTGGGATGATGCTTCAGAATCTTAAATGTGCCATTTCTTCCTTTTATCCCAACTCAGTTTTTTTTTAACAGATTTTTTTTTTACTGTTTAAAAACCTCTTTACAATCTGGTCACTCACATCTTCAATACTTTTTTTTAACTTTTTTTACTTTTTTAAGTCCACCCTAGACCCATTTATTCTGGACCAATCTCTAACCTTTTGTTCCAAAACAAACCATTGAAAATAGTCATGCTTGGCTACCAACAATGTACAAGGTCTTTATCAGTTTGTATTTCACCCAAGCAGAGAACTGAAACAGCCATCCTCAAGGTTATTAATGACTTAAGGATAAATAGTGACCACAGTAGAGCTTTTGTCTTGGATGTAGCATTTGACACTAAAGATCATGATATTTGAAAGGAAGGATTTAGACAACAAACATTAGAAGGAAGAAATGGTGAACACACACAGTAAGAAACTATGGAAGGAATTATACATATGCTACTGTGGTAAGTCATGTCCCTCTGAACACAGTGTGTACTTGACATTGCATTTGACATTGTGTCCTGGATACATGTCTCCAGAAGATCTGAATTGTTATGGCAGGGTGAAGACAAGTGAACAAATCCCACAGAGAGGACCCACACTATTTCTAGACTCTCAGACTTACGTTGACTTCAGTCCCCTGGCTTAGTTGAGACATGCAAATTTGTTTTAAAAGATAAGAGTTCATTTGAAATAAATTCATTTTTGAATAACAGTTAAGAACAAGCACTGCAAAAATAAATCCTGAGATGTCAGCATTTGCTGTGGAATCACAATGAACTGCTTCTTTTGCTGTGAAAAAAAGCAGTTCATTGTGATGCTAAAATGTCCATTTTGATAATGATATTCACAGCAGTGGAGAGTCATATGTCAGCAACAGGACATGGAACAACCCACGACCCACTTTTAATATTTCATTTCTTTTTTTTTGACAAATGAGTTAGAAACATTGTTCTTATCCTTAGTTCCTTGTTTAACTGTATTTATGAGAAAACACAGCTTTATTTTTTGCCCCGTAAACAGAAGGGATTCTTATGACTTTTTTGCTCAGGTCATAAATGATTGGGGATAGCAGATTTGCCTGCAGGGATTAATAAGCATTTTTACACTGAATTCAGTTTAAACTTGACCTATAAATTAGAGCCACTGACCAACAGCAAGCGTCAAAATATACTGGGTGCTTTTTCACCAAACTTTGAAGGAGAAAGTCCCTGAACCTTCAGAAAATACTACAATACTACAAGGAGGGACCTCTTGAGTGTGAAAAACTACTTTTGAACTTAATTTAGACTCTGACTGAACTCCTCAAAAAAATCCTGTTCCCTGGGGAGAGTTTCTTTAAATAAATGTACATACACACAAGTGACAAATAAAAGGAAAAACCAAGATGAAACCTTAGAACGGTGTTGGGTCAGCACAGCTTCAGCATACCTTTTCTCTGGAACTCTGCTGGATAATCGGAACGCCATTCTTTTAACAGATGAATATCTGTCATTTGGCGTTGTAATGATGGTGGAGAGTGCTGTCTGACATGTCAGTCCAAACCCTCCCATAGGGTGTTCAACTGGGTGACGATCTGGTGACGGTGAAGGCTATAGCATATGATTCACATTATTTTCACCCTTTCACTGAGCTCTCATATGTCCTATGGATGGGGGCATTGTCAGCCTGACCACTCCTATTAGAACTGAAATGATTCACCACATGATCCCATAGAATAATGTGTATTGATTTGCAATGACTCTTCCCTCCAAGGAGTCAAGTGGACCCAAACCTTGCTAGGAAAATTACCCTCACAGTATAACAGAGCCACCAGATCCTGCCACTGGGTTCAGGTTTTTCCGGTTATCCATCACCCGTCTGTATTGTATCATGAGCGACCAAATGAACAGAGAGTTAGGGAATTCATGAACTTGACTGTTTTATTTTATTTTTTTAAATTAATGTACAATCCTGATAATAAAACTCCAGTGATAATCAAAAGTAACTGTACAGGGAAAGTAGGTAGAAGCTTGGAAGGCTAGTTTGACAGACTAAAGCCAGTGTTATAGGAGTGCACAAGGGTATAGTAGGATCCACATGATGTACATTTCAACATCTCCCAAAGTCTGCAAAGTGACTACACTCCAGGGACAGTAGGTTGCATACATAGACTACATAGACATGATATACTGTATACATATAGAATGGCGTCCAAATAGACTCCAATAGACTTTGCTTTCAAGGTCTACAGCTCTATTGTTCCACTCTCATTAACTAGCTGTCATTAGTGGGGAAAAGCCTGCATTAACACATTATACACTAACTGCCCAGTCTCGGTGAACATTTTGTGCTGCGAAGTTTTTAATGAGGTAGATATTTTTCTCAGGAGTTCATGGCGACAACAACAGAGCTAAAGAATAAGTGTTTTACATTCAAGTGGATTCAATCATGGCTATAAATAAATATTAATGCTGCTCTGTGCCTACGGGATGTGTATATGCAAACACATTCACGGTATAAGAAGACTAAAGAGTAAGATACTTAGGCAGGTATTAAGGCGACACTTTGAACTCGGGACCGCTCTGTGAAAAGGGTTTTCAAAGTGTAGTTTTAAGGGCCTTATTATTTAACTTTATGAGAGACCAGACCTTATCTTTACTCTAGTGCATCAAAGGTTTGTATGGCTCTGGGCTAGAGCCAATAATGCTGGCATGCTGGATTTGAAAGAGGAACGTAACAGAGGAAAAACAGAAATAAAGGCTCTTTGTTTTCACGTTTGTTTATTGAACAAAGAGCTGATTTGGTTCATAAAAATGTCCTGTGTTTAACGTTGATTGCTGGTGCTAAGATTTCACTTGATTCGAGGTGCTCTGTTTAAATTGATTCAGCGTTTGAGGAGAAAACTGTGTAATTACATGTAAAACCGTCGGAAACCAGGATGAATGCAGCCCTGCAGTTTTTCACTACATTCACTGAATTATTCTAAATCATCCCGAAAGACTTGAGAAGAAGAAAATGAGCAGAGGCCGTGATCTTCGGTAGATTTATTGTAGTCTACACTTCATGGAAGAGTATGAACAGAACAGAACTAGTCTCAAGAGCAACTGAACATTGTCACAGAGCATATTGCCTTATAGAATTCTTTACCCTGCCCAACATGTTGCGTAATGGCCTTATCCTACCCTCGTGTTCGGGAGCTGTATGTCATGTTTACGTGAAAACACAGAATCTCTATTCAGCCAATCTTGTTTTCTGAACACTGTGACCTTGTACAGTAAGTCTTCTGAGCAGGAGAAATGAAGCAGTGAGGCTTAAAAAACATTCCTATCTGAGCTGACTTGGACAGTCGACACTTTCTGAATATTTACCATCATTATTATGAGCTTATGTGCATGCATATCAAACACACATAAACACAGATGATCATAAAGTTGAATAATACATTATTTTCATGCTCACAAACTACACAGGTAGATGACAGCGAACATATGTGCTCACATTTCCTAATGCCAGATACTGGATAACACTGTATATTGATTATGCCGCCACTTCTTCCTCTAAAAATGGAGGTGCAGGGTTATTTCAGGTTACAGCGAGTCTTAGCACCTCTAATAGACTGACAGGAAGTCTCGTAAGCTCTCATACACTTCAGTGCTGATGAGACTGCTGCCTGTCCTCGTCATCCTAATCCTGGATATATCCTGCAAGTATAAGTGTACAGGATTCATGGTTAAGTCTGCACTGCTTCAGCTCTCCAGTATCTGCCAGCATTTGGCTAACATCAAAGCTGAAAGATCTTACTAACGTCCAATGTTTATAAGATGTGTAAAAGTTTTCAGCACTGAAGAGAGAACTTGCTGCAGCTCCTCTGTGGTTTAAGGCTTCTGCCTCTTCATGTAATCCCAGACATGATGCCGAGATCAGCTCTGTGGGAACCATGTCATCATCGCAGGACTCCTTGTTCCCACTGTCCTGCTGCAGAATGAATTTGGGACAATCAGATGCCTCTATGGTATACACTCCACTGTACTTCTGTTAACAACCATGTGACAGCAGTGCAGCGCATACAATCTCACAGCTACAGCTCAGAAGCCTTAGTTGATGTTCATATCAAATATCAGAAAGGGGGGAAATTATAGTGACTTTGACTACAGCAGCACGAATGTGCAGCTGCAGAACTGATCTAAAATGATCAGAATCTCAAAGGAATGTTCCCAACGCCTTGTGGAGTCCATCACAAAGCAGAGACAGCAACAAAAGATGGATCCAGTGAAACAACAACAAATGTTTAAAAGATGTGTGAAAGTTTTACACACTGAAAACAGAACTCGCTGTAGAGCAAAGGGAGGCCATGGACAGTTTATGTTCAATCAGTCATCATGTAATCTGAGACAAGAAAGACAGATTTTTATAAAGTTTTGGTGAAAATATAAAGTCTACAAATGATAACTGTGCCCATAACTCTAAGTTGTGTCCAGTGATTGATCCCTATGTGATGTGATGTGGTGGAGGCGACACACCACTTTTATTCTGGGTGCCAGTGGAAACATTTTGCTCTGTTGGCTATGCTGTTACAGAGCCTTTAGCAGCATGACAACGTGGAACTGAATACTAAATATTACAGATTAAGACAATAATTAACATTCCAAATGAGCCTGCTGGTTATTGGTGGCTAGTAAACACATTAATGCTTTCTTTAAAGCAGCACTAATCCATTCTTTATATTAACAATGGATGAAATTATTATGTGCGAGGAGTCACTTATAGAACCTAGAAAGATAAATCTCCCAAATTTGCAATTCCTCTCAGCTCTATTCTTTCTGGACCAGAAACTCCCCTCAGTCTGTTTTCAAGCAGCAGCAGGCTGCTGTTTTCAGTATAAAGGCTCTGATAAACCATTTGCTGCTGTTTGGTGTTCTGCAGATTGTGTACAAAGTCAGGAACTAGCTGGTGAAGAAAGGGGAGCATTCAGCAACTGAGGAGCTAGATATTTTTTTGTTGTTGATGAACAAAACATCCATCATCTATACACCGCTTAATCCTCTATAGGGTTGCGGGGGGGGCTGGATCCATCCTGGACAGCACGCCAGTCTATTGCAGGGCTACACATAGAGACAGACAACCAAGCACACTCATTCACACCTACAGACAATTTAGAATAATCAATTAACCTCAGCATGTTTTTGGACTGTGGGAGGAAGCTGGAGAACCTGATAAAAAGCTGAATATTGATCCTACTGAAACAAAACCTTTTACTGAAAGCTAATGTTGCTCCATGTCAGCTGGATGTATTGTAGTGCATAGTGCTACTACTAGCACCATCCTGAAACTCACCATGTCAGACACCATTGGGATGACCCCTGAGGTCATGTTGAGGGCAGCTCTAATGGTTTGTTTCTATTGGTTCTGCAGGTTGCTGCTGAAGGTAATCAGGAGAGCTGTGGGCCCTAGTGTGTTCCCAGGTTACTTAAGTGCTGGCTGCAGTCTAATCATGTTCTCTGCTTCCCTCCACAGGTACCACACATCCAGGTCTGGTTATGGTGTTTTAGTTGGTCCTTTAGGAATTAATTTTCACCTTACAACACCTGCACAGACATTATTCACACATGAACCACACACACACATACACACTATACTGATTCTATGGATTTTTACAACCCCATACCATTTTGGCTTTACTTTGGTTTAAATTTAATAAAAAACAAGCTTTAATTGTTATACCTGGGGTGTCTCTCCTTCATAACACCATGTTCATCTACTTCATCTCCAGCCATCCATCAAGCTAAAGGCTGCACTCAGAACTAGCCATCATGTGCACTTCAACACACCAAATACAACACCCCGCCCATTTATGGATACCCACCCTTGGATTCCTTCTTTATTACAAAGACTGTCTGCCCTAAAATCTGTGAAACTGTGCCACTGAGTGCACTGCATTTGTGTTCAGAGAAACTATTAGCAATAACAAGATGTTGTCTGGTCTCTTTAGCTGCTAAATGTTCCACTATGTTCCCCAGCTAGTTGCTCAATTTTTGTTTGTACTGCTTGCTGTGGGGGTAGGTAGTGTACAGTGGGGTTTTAGTACTTTTTTAAATGCTGCTGGTGTGAGTGATCCAAAACAGTAACATTGGGGTCTGTAAAGCCAAATAGTCTGGTAAAATGTTCTGTAGCAGTTATATTTTGAAGGGTACTCAGCACATTCTGCACTATTCTGACAAACTATACATGCCTAAAACCCACAAAGTCTGAAGGTTTAATATTTTAAGATAACTCAGGAGCAATAGTTTCTTACTTTGTATTATAAATGTGCAGACAGAAACAGTAGTGTCTTAAGTCTCTGCAGATTACAGGGACGCATACTTCTTGTACCACTATGTGTTGCACATAGTTTTCACTATAAGAGTCCAACTTCCAATATTTAAGCATTTTTTTGTGAAAAGAGGGAGTGTTAGGTGGTTAAAGCCATTCCAAAACATTAATTTTCTACTGCTTTAAAAATTCCTTGGTAGACTGGCTTGTGTGTGTTGGGTCTCTTT
>OMNN01034241.1:0-19369 GCA_900302755.1 Chromis chromis | reverse complement strand
CTCTGTGTTGGCTGATTGTTGACCTCAGCAGCGTCGCTCATGGCTCTGATCCACTCCTCCTGTTCCTCATGGCTGTCAGTGCTGAAGTAGTATGTCCTGGTCCCAGCATGCTCCGCCTGCATACAAAACACCACAGGACGCTTCAGCTCCCCGTCCTCACACTCCTCCTCCTCTTCTTCCAACCACACCTGCAAGGTGAGAAAAAAGACAGAGAGGTATAACATAACTCACTCTTAGATTAGTCAGTTAGTTAATATCATATTCAACATCCCCATCATATTTTCAGCAGCAGTAAGTTTATCTCCGCATGCAGTTAGGTAGGATAGCATTCGATCCATCATTTCAGTTATTTTAGTTGATTACAACTTGGATTTTATAAGTGAACCTTTTGAGCCATATTTCCTCTAACTCAAAGTCATTACTGAGTTCTGGAAACCTGATAATGCATGCTGGTGCTCAGGAAACACAAGCAGTCAGATTATCAGACAGGCTGAAAGCAAACCTGAGAGATGAGGACCGTTTATCATTTCCAGATTATCCACAACATTTGATTTCAAGCTCAAATTGAAAGTCAGTTGTTAAGTCTTTCATTGAGAAACAACTGGTCAATGCACAATCAAATTTGCAAAGCACTTGAGGAAAAAAATATGATTTATTGATTGGACTATATGAAAATAATGGCTTTGATTTGATTTAGTTTGTTATCATTACTGATATAAATGTACATTTGCCTTCCTCTCTTACTTGTAAATATGTTTTTTTTAAACCAGGACCTGTCTGCTAAACACTCTGATGGTCTCACTCACTGTCCTTTGACTGACTGTGTTGAAGGTCCACTCACAGATACCATAGAATAAAACATTGTAAGGTTATATAGATGGTATTACGTCACAATAACAACACTGCAGTGTGTACATTTGGACAACCGAGTTGACATGCAGTCAATAACAGAACAACCCAAACAGTACAAGACTAGAATGATGAATGAATGAATCCTGTAACATGCAGACATGCAGTATTACACATAATAGACATAGTCGTGCATCCTTTGCAGACAAGATGGCTATGACAACGTAGGAGACAAAACATTAACACTGTACCTACTGTGCTTTCAACCACAACAGGACATAACCAAGGCAGCAGACATCTCAGGGGGTGGATGAAGGTGGCAGGGAGAGGAGACAGTAAGGAGGAAGATGAAAGATAGTAGTGTCAAAGGCCACTGGTCACTGCTGGTTAACATGATGCTAGGGCCTAAATCTGTATTCTGTAAGGCTGTAGCTTTCTCTTGTTAGAAGAGGAAAGATGGTTGGAAACACCTGGGACTTGCATCATAAAGAAGATGCACATACATTTTACTAAGATGCTTTGGAACTTTAAAAAGACAAGTTCAAACTTTTAGTTTTACTATTTACTTTGAGAGCATTCAGCAAATCATTGTGATGACAGCAGCGTCACATGAACATCTCAAAAACATAACAGAAACAAGAGGAGAACACACGCAGATAAGCTGGAGAAAGACACTATTAACTGAAATGACTAACTTTAATGACTAAACCTTTCAAATACTTCTGAAGTAGGCATTTTAATGCAATAAGTTATTGCAGTTATAAGTTAATGATAAGTGGTTTTACAGAAGTACAGATCTGTATTACTGACGACACATGACCTTCAAATTGCTGTCAATCGTGCATTACAATGAGGGTTTCTGTTGACTTTTCAAAACCCCACATATTAGGTCCAAATTACCCATATTCTCTGAATCAAACATGCTGAGTTCATGCAGCTGTAAAGTACCAAAACATTGGTGATTTGAGGTTATGCACTTCCCAACCCCTCAAATGTGAATAATGTAACACATGTAATACATTTATTATGAAAAATTGAAAATGGATACATTCAGTTTTAACATTCCTTATTATAGATAGATAGATAGATAGATAGATAGATAGATAGATAGATAGATAGATAGATAGATAGATAGATAGATAGATAGATAGATAGATAGATAGAATATAAATTGGGCTTTTTGTGGGAATATATGTGGCGTTTGTGTGCAACAAACATGCACACATGCAACAAACCATGTGTGGGAAAGAGGTGCATGTATCTGACAAAAAATCCTTATGTGCCAAAGTGGTATCTACATGGATCAGCCAAAACACTGTAAACGAGTGAAGCAAACAACATTGATCACTTTGTGAAAATGTAGTGCTTCACTGGAAAACCTTCAATGCTGGGATTCATGTTGATGTTGGTTTGACCAAATCACCCACCTAAATATTGTTGCAGACCACGCAGGCCTGACTTCGTACTGACCGGTGTATTTGTCCCCATAATCAAAATAATATATATACAATGTTTTTTTCTCTAAGTGGCTTTTTGGAACCCCTAAACTTGCTCTATAATTCAAATCAATTTACCTTAATAAACAATTCCTCTGTGGCTCCACTATTTGGGATTTCTCTATCATGTTGACTGATCTGGCATCAGGAAAAAAAATTAACAAAATAACAAATTGGAGGTATGAAAGTTTGAGAAAAAAAATAGATGACGTGACATGGAAGTTCCTAATAGTCTTAACATCCACCATGATGTCAATAATTGCTTCACTTACACATTTACCTCCTCTACTTACATTTTGAGAATGGCATCAATCATATTCATAAACAAATTGCCAGAGGTTACAGGAGTCAGTCCTTTTTTTTGCCATTGAGGTAATTAAATTCATTGTTCAAAATTAATTATTGATTTGTCCTAATGAGATCTTATTTAGTTTTATGTAATGCAACATTATTCCATCTAAGTTCTGGGTTGTAGAGACAATATTGGAAAAAATGATTGCAATTGCTTTTCAACAGTTTTCCCATAAGCTATTGTTTCTATTAAAAAGATGATTAATTAAATCACAGAGCATTTCCTAGAGAAAATGCAGTTTAAATGCTGAAAGCTTCCACAGCATAGTTGCAGCTGCTGCAGCTGTCTTGTTGTTCCGGCAACTTTGGCCCAGCTGTGGCAGCAGCTCTCAGGTCTTGCAGTGTGTTCACAGCTGTTGAAGCTTGCAGTGGCCTGTAGATTCAACCTGCTGATGAACTGATAACTAGAAGCATGTTTGTACCTGAAAGCATGTAAGAGAAGGAACTTTTGTAATTGGCCACATTTTGTTGGTGCTATTGCAACACGTTTTGACTATGTGAGCCATTTGACCCCAGGTCTGCTCTCTGCCAAGTTTCATTTCTTTATACTTCACCGTATTGTCGGTCCATATTCAAAAATTAACTCAAGATTTCAACAAGCTGTTAAAAGTTAATACAGCCGGGTGCCCCGATAGCCTAATGGTTATGTCGCATGACCCACATGCAGGCATAGCGGCTGACCCGGGTTCGAGTCTGACCTCGGGCATTTACTGCATGTCCTTCCCCACTCTCTCCTGTTTCTGACTCTATCCACTGTCCTATCAAATAAAGGTGAAAAGCCAAAAAATAAATCCCCCCAAAAAAAAAAAAGTTAATCCAGCCAAGTCAAACTTAATATTTTAAAAGCAGAACTATACTTCTAACCATTAGTGTGTAGCAGCAGGGATTTGTATTGAGCCCTATAAAGGCCAAACAGCATCAACCTCAGCTGTCGTCTGTGTGGCCTCAGTCTGTACACTTGAGTCAAATTTGGTCTCAAGCACTGGAGACTAACCACAAGGTGGAGCTATTGCTACAGAGTATTTGAAGCACTGTAGCACGGTCCACTAAGTTTCAGTTTTGTAGTTTTTGTAGTTTTATATTTTGTGAGATTTTCCTCAGTATTAATAATAATAATGTAGAAGAACATTGCAGAGTTAGCAATCACATTACTATTACTACTATTATGAATACTATTACTATTACTGCTACTACTATTAATAATAATAATAAAATACCCAGACCAGCAATAATGTTATTTAACAGCATAACAAACAATCAGATAATTAATTTTGTTTGACTGTCAATTAAATTCATAATATTACGCAGAAGAACAATAGAAGAGAACAGAACAATGATACTAATACTAGTAAATAACATAGTAGCAGTAGTAGTATATTTGTAGTAGAACGAAGATAACAATACTGTGACTGCTTGATTAATCAGTTACTTTTAAATTTAATCTGTGTACTTGTATGTCAGTGGTGATGGAAATCATACCATCAATTTATGACTGAAGCCATCCTCTGCGTGTGTGTGTGTGTGTGTGCGCATGTGAGTGTGTGTGTGTGTGTGTGTGTGTGTGTGTGTGTGTAGGAGGAGGAGCAGTATTCCTGTGACAAGCCAGCAGGAGGAAATGATGTCACTGAGATAAACAGGAGTCATTTCCTTCCACGGTGGAGCAGTGTGAGACTCCACCTCCAGCAGTGACGAGGTGATGAAATTGCCTGAAATGGCTGTATAGTAAGAGGCAGCAGTAACCTAGCAACAGAGGCAGGGGAAGAGTGTGTGCGTGCAGCCTCCCTCCTTTGTTGTCCTTCCTTTGTTCATACATTAAGGTTGTGAGAGAGGGAAGAACGGACGAAGGAGAAAGGACAGATGGTCAATGTCACCATTATCTCCTGCATCTCCTTTCTTTAAAATCACAAAGATATCACCTACAGTTGCTGATGTTCAGTTCCCTTTGGGAGACAAACAAAGATGATATGGTATGTGAGAAGGAAGCAGAAAGGAGAAATGAAAGGAAGAAGCAAAAGCCAACAACAACAAATAACCAGATAAGAAATATGATGAGAACGTATGGAAAAAGAGTAAGCAGTAGAGCAAGGAAGGTAGAAGGGAAGAATCAGTGATACGAAGTTAGACCGGAAAAATAATGAATGGTGGGAACGAAGAACAGATGGATGAAACAGATCTATGGAAGCCTACAGCGGACTTTATTTAAATGACCATCTAAATTTGACTCACGTGTTATTTGAGTAAAAATTCAAAGGAACATGTTGTAATCCACTTTGCATTTTCACATACTTGCAAAATGAAAATGAGAAAAGCATTTGACAGTTTATTTTTATACACTAAGCCTGCTCAAGAATGGACATTATTCAAATGCAATAACCCCTCTGCCATTTGCAATTACATTTACATGCCACCATGCTCTTTTGCTGTCAAAATGTAAATGTAAACGCAATTCTGTGACAATTTGAAAATGAAAATGGAGATGGAATTTGTCATTTCATTGTCGACAGAATAAATCTGCTGCAGTAAGTCCCCAATCTTTTGCTTTTACATTTACATTTCCTTTAGAGTCAAATGAAAATGAAAATGCAATATTTTAATAACTTGGAAATGAAATATCAAATGCCCTTTTAATTTTAATTTCCAAATACTTAAAACTTCTTAAACAATATTCAAATGCAATAAGCCCCAAGTATGTAAATATAAGTTTGATTGTAATTGGAATGAACTGGAGTCTGCACATGATTTTAAATATCGGGGTAATATATTTAACTTTACTGAATCATCTAATGTTGCTATTAATGACTTACAAATCAGAATCAGAAGTACTTTATTGATCCCTGAGGGGAAAAGCAGACCTCTAGAGCAGTGTTTGCTCTGCTAAATGTCATTTGATTTGCCAGTACGTATCAGATTAGAGCCATTGGACTGGTTACACTTGTTATCTTATTTACATTTCAGGTGTGGGGTTTTTAGAAATATGTCATTCAAGGAAAAATGCATGTGAAATTACTTAAATACATACTAAGAGTTCAAATTAAAAGATAAAAAGATTTAAGATCTATGGTTTAGGTGAGCTGTGTTTTGTGTTGTTATTATAAAGAGAGTATTTGGTTACTGGTCTTTTGAACAGTAAGGAAGATGAGCAAAGTATAAGAATGTCACCATGGATGATATATGTCAAGCAAATATGACATGAATGTGGGTTTTCCTATCCCGGTTTTTACTGAAGTGTGATTGGACACCAGTTTATAGGTTAGTTTATGAGTGAAACAGTCGAGTTCCAAGAGTTGTCATCTTGTGATCTTTATACTGAATCCAAAAAGGAGACAGGGGCAGCTATCTGTGACTTCAGGCAAGCTAATTCTACAATTTCAAAGACTAGAGGAAGTCATAGTGATGGAAAGGAAAAGTGAATGCGCAATCTATGCAATGAAAATCATGTTGAGGAGGTATTTTTGTATTGTACATGTATTTTTTGAATGTACAAATATAGAAGTAATACAAAACAGAAAAACAGTTTTGCCTATGGCACTATGTTGACCATCCATCTATGCTTATTTGTGTTTTGTTTGATTTAAAGTGTATGTTTGAATTGTCATGAGTTCAATAAATAAAATGAAAAAGTAGAGTACTTGAGTAAATGCGGTTTAATGAACAAATCTACGCTCTAAAACACACAACACACAGTGCTGTTTTGCATTTAACTGTGCTGTTGTGTGTCTGTGCTGTAGGTAACCTAAAACTGGTCCCGGTGTTCTTATCTGACATAGTTCACATCCTGCTGTTACTTTCTGTCTAAATGACATGGTTCATACTTGGCACCTCTCCTCTACTCTCTTTCAGCCCTCATGTATTTATATGCCACTTCTGCAATCTAATGTTCTATCAGTGTCAAATCAGAGAAGCATTTCCCTGAGCAAAGTGCTAAACATGGTCACAATCCCAGAATCCTCTTTAAAACCATAAACTGACTAGTCCCCTGCTCAGCCAGGCGAATGAATCTTCCCCAGAGAGATGCGAGGCATTTTTAACCTACTTTATTAACAAAATAGCAGACATTTGTCAGCAGCTCAGCACTGACCCAAAATAGCTTGATGCAAATTCATGTGCACCTTCAACATTAACCTACTTCATTCTCTGCCAGCCCTGAACACACTGTTGTACATTGAAAATCATCCACCTGCCTTTAAGATTGTAGGCCCGCTTGCTTTTTAAAAGCTGTGTTTTGGTTGGTTGTGTTGTGTTAGTCCAGATGTTTTAGCTATCATTAACTGCTCTCTGTCCACTGGGTTTTCCCCTCCTATTTTAAACACACTTCTGAGACAACTAACCAAGACTAGGCCATTCCATTCCCCTGCAGACCAGAGAAAGTTTATCCATGGTTTTATGTCCTCCAGACTGGACTACTGTAATGCACTTTATCCTGGTATCTGCAAGCGAAACATACAAAGACTGTAGTTGGTTAAAAATGCTGCTGTCAGATTTCTAATACACACTAAGAGAAGCGACCACATTATACCAATCCCTGCTGTTCTTCACTGGTTAGTTGGAAGTTTTAGAATCCACTTTAACATTTTACAGCTTGCTTTTAAAGCCTTGGGTGGTCAGACTCCTGCCTATAACTGTGACTCTCTCTGAGCCTAATCGTTGCCTGAGATCCTCCAGTAGGGCCCTGCTGATGGTTCCAAACTATCGACTAGTCACCAGAGATTACCAGGCTTTTGCTGTTGAACTCTCCGCCTGAGGATCTTCGGCAGGCAAAATCTGTATCCTCTTTTAAATATGTTTTTAATGCTCATTTTTATTGTTTGGCTTTTTCTAAACTGATGTTACTGATGTCACCACACAAAGTCAGTCCTTGTCCCCATGCAGTTATATTTGCTATGCTATGATATTAATTTGTGTCTTCTCTCTCTCGTAGTTTGTGCTTTTTTATTTACCTGTACATGTTTCAGGTATTTGTGGCTCTGAAGCTGTACAGGTCTGGTCTGTGCTCTACTTCTCCCACCAGTTGCTCCGATGTGTATGTTCTCATGCTTGTTGTCTGTTTGTCTTTGCTATCCTGTACAATAGCATACATAAAATACTATATTAAAAAAAGAGCTCTGAATTAGTCAGTATTATCTCAGAAATGAATAACTCTTTAGGGTTTTGGCCACAATATTTAGTTTCATAACTTATAATATCAAAGTGTCTAGCTTTATTATTACATTAGCTAGGTTATATGAGCTATAGGTCATTAGTTAATTTTTGCAAGGGGAATACCTAATATATAAATTGTTCAGGTATAATCACATCTTAAATAGGTGGAAGGCACTTTGGTGTAGCGGCTGTTGTCTTAGATATGCTATATAAAAACATGGTCTTGACTTGACTGTTTTATCTTGTCTATGTTTCTTATTTATTTGTTGAATTTGTTTTCATTATTCATTTAATTTGACATTTGTTTTATTGTAAAGCACTTTGTAACTTTGTTTTGAAAGGTGCTATAGAGATAAAGTTATTATCGTTAATATTATTACGGCATGTCTTTGTGTCTTCTCTCTCCCAGACGTCCTGCTGTTTCCTCTCTCTCCCTGTATCTTTTGATAGGTATCTCTGCTGCTTGTCAGTGCTGATCTGTTCTGTCTCCACTCTCCTCACACCATGACCCATTGTGGCAGACAGTCACCTACCCTGAGTCTGGTTCTGTCAGAGGTTTCTTATAGGTAGTTTTCCGCCCCTACTGTCACCGAGTGCATCTCCAAGGGGGGATTCTTGGGTTCCTCTCCATAAAGCCCCTTTCAGGCAGGTACTCCTCTCCACTGATATGTTGCCATCTGAATGTGTCAGCTTCATATCTAACTACTAGGTCAGACCTATTATAAATGACCCCCAACATAAAGACAAAATTAGTTATTCTGACAGTTTAATAAGCTTGTTATTAGTTTGGCAACCATGTAGCAATGCAGATTATTTATTGCAAGGAGCTATGTGGTCCCTTGCATTGTTTATGTGGCCCTATAGCTTTAACATGTGTGTGGTTTAATATACTGCATATTAATGTATTAGAATAATGCAGTCATAGTGCACTGATGCTGAAAAACTGATGCCGCACTGAGTTTTCTGTTCTGTCTGAGTAACTGTGTGTTTGTGCATGTATGGGTGTGTATGCTCATCCTGCTTGCAAAGTTCAGCCTGCAGGAAATGCTATCAATCCAGCCATTTGGAATGAAGCAGCAGCAATTGTGAGATATTGAAATGCTACCGTGGCTGTCTTCTCATACACTGTTTTTACTTTCCAGGAGCAGCACATGTCTAAACACACTGCTACCGCAACAACTGTACTGACTTGTACATGCACGTCTAAACACGGTCATTTCCATTTTGCTCATGTTCAATCATCACCTCATTTACACACAATACCCACTTCAGTATATTTCACAACTAAATCACTGTATAAAAGCACAATAATACAACAAATCAATGATGCAAATGCTCAGTCGCTCCACAGGCAAAAGGAAGGCATTGAAGATGAATAGAGAAGGTGTTTTATACAGGAGTTGAAAAAATGCTGTGAATGGTGTTGGTCTTACGGCCAGTTCATGGTTTCTTCTTTCCCATGCACGGACAGATGTGGAATTTGCACGCAAATGTGCATGTGGCTCCGTTCATAACATAAAACATATGCTGTAGGGTACATGTTGGTCTACAACACAGACAGTCACACTGCCTCTCACATTGAACACAGAAAAACACATGGGGCTACCATGGATGTTGCTGGTTGTGACTGTGTTTTCTACAGAATATACAGTAGCAGCTAAGTACAGACTGGGCTGTAGCACTGTGCCAGTGATTATTCCAAATAGCCAAGGGCTATAGAATATCCTGCCACCAGAGAATGTATCCTTCTTGTTTGTTGCTTCTTGGTTGGACAGGGTTTCTGGACAATTCTGAACTTCCCACAGTGTTTGTACAGTCCAGCGGTGACTACTTATATTATAACTCTTCTGTTGATGAATTAACTAGCTGTGGATTACTGGGAATCTTCTCACACAGCCTCTCCTCAGATCAAGCACTTGTTTTTCTGGTGCATGTGCAGTCGTCACACTAGCAGTGTGTATAGTCCATGTGGTCACAAATGTTGGGTTACATGTGGACATATGCAGAGGTATCCTCATAACCCCTTGTGGCAGATGACTGAATGTGCGCATGTCTTTGTAGACGTAAAGAAAGCATGAACTGGCCCTTATGCAGTATATACTCTTCAAACCACAAATGCTAGAATCTTGGAGTCTGGGTTGGCTCACCATTAACTTAAAACCTTTAAGTTAACTGAGTATATACTTTTTAAATTCAGAAAAAATAATATAACATTAAACTATACAATATAAATTTGACTCACAGTATTCTTATTGTGGTCTCCTGGCCTAACATTTGCTTAAATATAGTAATGTTAACTTAACAGCAGTCAGCCACAACATTAAAACCACCTGCCTCATATTGTGTCCATCAAGATAGGACATATAACACATGGGTTTGACTTCTAACATGATTCAATTTAGTGCTCTGTGCTCTAACTCTGTCTTGAATATTCCTCAGTACTCTGTTATAAAGAAGACCAGCTAGCAGTGTAATGTCAGAGACATGAACACGAGGTGAAGACAAGCTGCACAAAAGCTCAAAAACAGAAGTTTTGTTGACTAGTTCTGGTCTGTTTGCCTTCAGGAAGGGAGAGGCTAAGTTCCAAGATACTTAGACACAACACACCCATAGGTGTAACCCTATGACTCTGCCTATTGAGTCACACATATACCTGAAGCCACTATTCAATCATTTACTTTATGAGTGGGGTAATGAGAGTAAGGAATTTAATGCTGCAAGTTGTGAAGAAACTATACACGTGTTTTTTTTATGTTTAAGTTGCTTGGATCAACAGGCATACACATTCTGGAGACATAATCCTGGGAGAATTAAAATTCTCAAAGGGTGTACATTAGGATTTGTAACGGTAACATTCAAAACTTGGATTACAAGTTTGGTTTGATTTGAACACTGAGACATAACAAAACCTTTAGCTGGACGAAAACATTTCTTTTTCTCAGTGTCTCCTGGCTAGGGCCACACCTCTGCAGACTCAGGTAGTAAATCTACAGGTACAGCAGGTTTCGACAGCTCTCTCACAGACAACAACACTACTAAAGGGCAGAAGTCTCTTCCATGTAAGCAAACAATTACATCTTAGTGATGCTAGCACCATGGCCTTGTAGATAACAGTGTCAGTAGGTACCACTTGATCCGGACTGAAATATCACAAAAACTATTAGGATTGCCATAAAATTTGGGCAATGGCTCCCAGGGAATCAATCCTCTGTCTTTGGTCGTTCCCTGACATTCCCAGTATGTTCCTGTACACTCACTGGTTTCCAGAGAGCTCTGTGGGCCATTTCAAACCAACATTTGTCATAAACATAAGTGGTTGGACAGCTTTGAAGTAGGCATGCTGGGGCAGGAGTGCAGACAACTTTGAGCCCCACCCCTATGAAACCCTGAGGGAGCTCAGCCAATGAGACACAACAGTAGGAGCCCACCTTGGAAAAACACACACTCTGCTTTAACCGGCCAGCATGCATAACACACCTCATTATGTACATGATGCATTCATATTGTCGCTCACAGTTACACAATGAAACAAGTCTGTACACTCAGAACCACATACCTTACTAATTCCCACACAGTAATAAACAAATCAGAAGTGGTTAAAAAAAAATCATGTGTTATATGGGATTTCGGCAAAGTTGTGCCAAAATGGCTTTACAGCCCCCCTACAAAATATCACTACATTTAATCTACATGAACAAGCCTCAATAGCCTCATGTAACATCAGAGAACTTACAAAAAGCCTGCTGTAGCCATATTCTAAACCTTCACATCATATTTAGTTGGTGTCATCCAAGGATCTTTGCAAAGCCAAGTGATCAAAACTGTGACTTTTTGCTGAATGTATTATCCAATCTGCCCCAGATGTCCCCACATTTCCCCAATGAACATTTATGGGGCTCCTTGAGACTCAGGGAGCCATGCATTCATGACATTCAAGAAGGTCACACTGGGAAAACACAGGTTAACTTGTGGAGTCCATAAAAGCTGGAAGGCATGCTGTCATTTAGATTGTCTAAAACTCAGGTCCATTTTTCCAGGATTCAGTTTTTTTCACTCAAATTGTTAGGTTGGTATTATCATTTGTAATTTTAAAAATGCAATAAATTTGAAACCAATGCAAAACAGAAGTATTTTTACGAGTGATTTTACACTTTTAGACTGCACTGTAGCCTAGAACTTTTGGATATCTATATAAACAACAGCTGTATATATGATATTTTCATATAAATGGTGGGAAAAACTAGCTAAAGCCTGCTTCTACTTTTGTCTCATTACTATTTTCATCTCAGATTCAAATGCCTAGAGGAATGGCAGTAGTAAACATCTTCATATTTTCACAGCTTTTGTCGTACACCTCCAGGTTTAGAAAACATAAAATACACAATAAAAACAAGTTTTCACCATATGGGATCTTTAAAGTACAGCTTTTAAGATTTCAACATTTTGCTCTCTCCCTAAGAGTGAGAGCAGAAGGTCAGTAATAGTTTCATGCCTGTGTCTGAAGTACAGAGCTGGAGTCCTACCTATTCCAGCATCTCCTACAATGATGTAGTAAGAACAGGAAATGACTTCTACTGCGGTGATCACGATGTAACTGTAACAGAATGAGTGTTGGCTTTAATCACTTCGATGAACTTTGATTCAAAGGCCTTGTCATATTTTTTAAAAGTTAAATTCCTTTGTGGTATTTTACCTTTGTTATAGCGTGTGCATAAACATATTTGATCATTGTCAATGGTATAACTGTAAATATTACACACTGCAGTTTGTTAATATCAACTGACAGGTTCATGGACGCACAGAGCAGTGAGAGTGGACAGTAAATAGTACTGAGTGTCTAGTCAGGACATTAGCTAACAAATAGTGCCCTACTTGTGCCCGATTTGGCAAGCAGACAAAGCAACATTGAGTATATTTGCTCAGTTGGTCTCCACTGCAGGTGTATGTGCAGAACTTATACATGTCCACGTGTCCGTGTATGCACACACACTGGGTACATGAACTGGACTTTGCACCAGAATTTGCACTGGACAAGTAAAGAAAAACAAGAACAGAAAGGACTCGATGTTCTGAAAAAGTGAAGAAAACTGATAATGACAAGCTGTGGTTGCAGTAAGAGAGAGGAGATAAGTGCGAGAGGCAGGCAGACAGAGAGAGAGCTGTCACTATGTGTGTTTCATACTGATGCTGAAGGGGAAACAAGGCGAACTGTCCAGTTTATATACAGCTTTATTCAGCAGACTCAGACTCGGCTAACCTACATTACAGGCTCACCATCTCAGATTTATTCAGCTCTGAGGAACAGTTGTGTCAGGTGTCTGTGGGCTGCTCTTTATTCACAACTGTCAGAGTTGCTGATGTGACTCATCAGCATCTGAGGAAACATGGCTTTGATCTGTTTTTTAGGAATCACAAAACATTCCATCTATTTTGGGCTTTTAATTGCAAACCTATGGTCTCTTCAGACTGCAACAATGATGCTCTCTTTTCAGGCTTTCACCAAATATGGAGTTTAAATTCAGTCCTGTCAATGTCAACACTGATGTGATACTATACTAACCTGCTTGTGTCTTTTTGAGTCAAAATACATTTCTATTCACTCTCCAATTACCATTAACAGTCCAAATGCTCTTGCTTGTTAATCTATGCAGCTCCATGACACCATTAAAACAACTTGAAGTTGAAAAGTAGGCAAAGAAAGTCCATAGTGTGACTGAAAAACAGCCCATGTCAACAAAATGATGTAAATCAGTATCAGCAACAAAATATGAACAAAACACAATGAAATGATGAGGAAGAGCACAAAGAGTTTAATCAAACATCAAAACCCCCAGGTCTAATCTAAGGCCTTTTCTCCCATCGAGGATGATTTCTCATGGCCTCTTTATAGGTTATGGCTTATAAATGAGTTACTATACTTGGAAAGTGATTTGTAGTGATTTTATAGGGGAGTGCAAATGCATAGGAATTAAATAGTTTTTATAAAAGGTGAAACATTACTGTTTATTGTGCAGCCCTTCTTAAGGACTAACCGTTGCTGCGTTTCCCATTACGTTGAACTCTGGCAAATGCATCCAAAATAGTTGTTTGCTTCTGATGGCATTCCGATCTGGCTTTGCACTCGTCATACAGAGCAGTGCTGATTGAAACGATTCGTTGTGTCGCCTCATGTAATGGCAGGAATGGCAAAACATTTAAACAAACAGAGCTCTGCTTTCCTGCTGATGTACAAGTCTTTGCATCAAAATAAGATATAAAATAAGTTTCATCTTCACCTGAATTTAGTGCATGTCCTAGAGGCAACTTAGACGTATAACCAGAACTGATTCTGAAGGGCGTGAAATAAGGCGTCCTACTGTCAGACTGAGCCATGTGAAGAGCTGAAAGAGTGGACAACTCATCCTAAATGCCAGCTTCAGTTGATCATTTCATTATTTGTGGGAATTGAAAATCATGATTATCATTAATATTGAATTAATTGTGCAGCTGATGTTGATTTTGTTTCAGTGTCTCTCCTGTTCCTCGCTCGTTCTGCTGTGCACATGTGGAGCCTGCAGGGCCACACCTGCATGTCGACAAACTCTACGTCATGCGAATGAAGTTTTAAATATAAAGTATATGTGAGAACCCTTAAATCAGAGTGCATTATGTTTTATCAGACAGTTATGTAGATAAGAGTGTGCTTTCTTTCTGTACCAAGCAGGATGGAAACTTGTGACGTGTTGCCTGCCCTCACAGCGTACGTACTGCGATGAGGTACGCACACATCCCAGTGTCAGTGCTGAAACAATACACCGTGCAGCCCATCTCATATCTTATAAATAAACCTTATAACTCTTCATAAATAACATAATGTGACTCAGTTTCTATCAGCCACAACCACAACAACACCCTTCACTAAGCCACAGCAATGCAAGTTCAAACGTCAGTACATCCAGCTTCTGATAAGGATTCTTCACGGGTTCAAATCTGAGAGGAAATGCTGTCACTCAGGAACCTACAGCCACCAGCCTTCCACCACACACCTGTCAAACATTATACTCTGAATGCTTCCTTTCTTCCTGGTTGTCTGACTTTTTAATATTTACACCCTGGGCTGACAACTTTTCCACACGTGTTGGTGCATCATAGAGGTTTCTGCCAAGATACAAGACTACAAAGAACCAATTCATGTGTCTACTTAGAACCACTGCAAGTCTTTCATGTTTCATGTTTGTGCCCAGGACACTGCATCCCCTGTGCATCATCCCTCTGCCACTGCACAACAATATTACTGACCTTAAAGGCAAACTTGCGGGTGATGCTGTCCGACGACTGCACTCCTCTGATCCGGAAACTGAGCAGCGGCAGACTCCCTAACACCGAGTCCTCCTTCTCATCTGTGGACAGGAACAGTGACAGTGTGAGGACACGCCAGGAAGAAGCACAGGTACAAAAAAAAAGAATGATCCCGGAGCACTGCTACAAGTACTATGCGAGGGAAATACTAATGACAGCCTGAGTCCGTGCATTCAACCTGCTGGGGGGGAGAAGACTGCAAAAGAAAGCAGTGGAATCAGAAGTGTTCTCCTCCCAGCACATCCTCTGCTCCCACAGTGACAGTGTCCTAGAATAGACATCCATTATGGTCCCTGCGACAGGCAGCGCGCTAACGTCTCACACACATGCATCCGAGGAGCCAGTGGTGATAAACACGAGTGCTGCAGGAGGTAGCAGCTCCAGTGCGGACCAAATAATGGAGGGACGCATGAAAATTTCAGCAGTTTGAAAAAGGATCTGTTGTGTTCCTCCTACCTTTTATATCCCGGACGGAGCGGAGCACCGGCACTCGCTCTGCGGATCACTGACTGTGTTCATGTGTGGGTGTGTGAGCGAGAAAAAACAGAGAGAGCAAAGGAGGGCAAAGGAGCGGAGAGAGAGAGAGAGGGAGAGAGGGGGAGCGCTCTGGGGGAGGGGGAAGGGCTTGTGCAATCATACAATACGCAGATCGCTGCTGCTGCTGCTGCGTGTGTGTGTGTGTGTGTGTGTGTGTGTGTGTGTGTGTGTGTGTGTGTGTGAGAGAGAGAGAGAGAGAGAGAGAGAGAGAGAGAGAGAGAGAGAGAGAGAGAGAGAGAGAGAGAGAGATAATGATCAGCCCATGTGACTCAGTGTTGCAGGAATCTTGGCCCCCACCCAACTGTACCTGCTGCCTGTCTGCACCAATCAGGTTTCAGCCACACATACTGTACACATACATGAGAACAGGGCTATAAGGGAACACTGCTGCCTCTCTCCTGCCCCTGTCTCCCATACACGTTTGACTCACAGACTGGAACCATGATGCATGCATTGTTAGACTACCTCAACAGAAAACGCAATGCTGCATGCAAGAGGAGTGAGATGGGAGTTGAGGGTGCACAAAGTGATAATGGCACACAGTAACAAGACGGGATAAAACACTTGGCACAATGTGACACATAAAGACATTAGGAGAAGCTGAATCTGGCTAATCTGGGGTATATTTATTGTGGAAATTACCTAAAGTATACAGTTTTACTTCATGGGTGAGTATCTGTCCCTGCAGACACGTTTGGTTTCATTTGTCTTGGTCTGAGGTATCTGTGTCTGAGAATGATGGAGCTGACTGGAATTTCATGTGTGCTGCAAGCATTTCCAGTAAACCCTCACTCCCAATGCACGTTGGGACTTGTTTGATCATATATATTCATTAAATATAGTTTATGAAGTGTTTATATTGTTGATAAATGCAAATTGGACAGTCCACTGTTACCATGATGACATCAACACTGGCATCTCTTTCTGGGTTGTCCACTAAACATAAGATTAGCAGTTCGATGCCCAGCCCCTCCACATGCTGGACTGTCCTTGGCCAAGACACTGAATCCCAAATTGCTCCAAATGGCAGGCGAGCACCTTGGCAACTCTTCCAAACCTCAGGGCATGAGTGTGTGTGAAAAGGAGGAATAAGCATAAAAGCACACTGCAGAGTTTAAAAGGTGCTACTGTATGTTAGTGCAGACCATGCACCACTAAACTCACCAATCTCACTGTTTACGGTTTTAAAAGGGAGGTTTGATTTAGTGACTTCTGAATAATCCAATTTAAATACTCATTCACATACCTTAAAACTTCAGAACATAATATATAAACTGTAGCATACAACTACAGTGAGTACACCAAAGTGCAAATCACTTTAATGTTGATAATTCAAAATTGGAACATCTCTAAATAATTGCATTATTGCTTAGTTGAACAGTAAAGTATTTCTCTTATGAGCAATCAGAAACGGTGTAGAAAGGCTATATTAAAAATACAGCGTCCAGACTAGAAACTCAGTGCACCTAAAGGGAATGCAGCTGTAATCACTGACACACAACTCAGAACAACTGTGACCATTTCAATAGAATTTCCAATAAGCCTAACTGCATGAGCATGGTTAAAAATCATGTGCCAACGCCAGAACCTTCTTAATTTTGAACCTTTTAAGGTTGTGTTGATCTGCATTCTGTGTCATGGCTCCATAAGAAAAACGATATGAAAAACCTGATTGTGAAATCTCACAATAGAAAAAGGATACAGGTCAATGACCAACAAAACAAATCAGTAATAAAACAGTTACCATTAAGGGGGACTTCATCTTTAAACATACATATACGTGGCATACCAGAGGGCTCTGAGAAAAACAACACCTTAGGATCTGTGACGGTTTTATTCGATCATCAGTGCAAAGTCTGTGTGACATGGTCACATGCACTGAGACATTGGTCCATTAGGAAATATAGGCAAATGCTAAGGGCGCTGTGGCCTCCAGGGGGCGCCACAAAATCGGGAAAACATTCACCTTCAATATAATTATATTAACACTAGGTATTACTATTAACTCTTAAAATGGAAAAGCTCACATTGATTCAAATGTAAAGCAATGCCCAATTAATATTACTACAAAAGCATGCTGTTTCGATTTGCTGATGGAGGGGGGCGCCATATAAAATCTGGCCTAGGGAGCCACTTTGGGAAGGCCCGGCTCTGGAACCGCTCCTATGAGAGCAGTCATTGTCTGCTTCTTAGGCCCCGTCCACACGAAGACGAACCCAGGCCTAAACGCACAAATAGTTCATCAACCCGTGTCTCAACCACACGAAGCGTTTTGGGGTCTGAAAACAATCATTTCTGAAACCAGGTCCCAGAGTGGAAAGATTTGAAAACGGTGGTTTTGCGGCTCCGTGTTTACGCTGTATCCCCGAATCGTTTCTGAAACGCTTGCGTCATAGCTCCACCTCTCCATAAATGCGCCAAACTCAGAAAATGACTACAACAATGGCGCCGTACAGTGTTGGTGTGTACTGCTGAAGCTAGTCACCTTATTACCGCTATAACAGCAAAATATACTTCTTCTGCATTATCACTGTGTTCACCAAACACATATGGAAAGCACAATACACCACTTCATGTTCTATGTTTACATCGTATACACATTTCTGCGCATGCCTAAAGTCCCGCCGCCAGTTTCCCCGTGTTTCCGTTACGCCGTCACAGCGCCACCAACAGGCCTGGCATGTGTTTTACATTGTTTTCAGGCGTATCAAGTGAATTCATGTGGACGGACACATTTACTGAAACGGCTCCGTCTTTACGAAGAACGTTTTGAAACTATAAGCATTTTGGCTTCATGTGGACGGGGCCTTAGACTACAGGGTGAAAGAACATGTAATTCAGGCAGCATTAAAACAGAAGATTTCATATGCGGGACAGATCATTTACTTTAACCAAGACTACACAACAGATATACAGAAGAGGAGGAAACAGGTAAACACGCAAGAAAGAAACTGAAGAAGATGAATGTGAAAGGAAAACTTTACTGCTCAAAGCTCTTCTACAGATCAGGAGACAAAATTATGATTCTCATTGAAGCCTTGTTTTACACATATACACTCGCTTGTTAATTTATCAAAACTAATACAAGTATAATGGCACACCATCCATCTTATTTATATTAAAAAAGATCTGACAATGAAATGTTAGGAAGACCTCTTAGGGCGTGTTCACACTGGGCCATTTAGTGCGCACTCGAGATCGATTCTCTCTTTGGTCCGTTTTTTTTTTGCTGGTGTGAACAGGGACTAGTTGGTGCGCACCACTTTTAGTGCGCACCAACTGATTCACTTGAAGAGGTGGTCTCGGGCCGCTGTTTGGAGCGCAAATGTACTATCCGGAAGCGGAGCGTATGAAATTTGTTCTAAATGTGTTGCCGTAGTTTCTGGTACAAGGCATTGTGCATTTCCAACGCCGCTCTGGACTCCGATAAAGATTCGACATAATCCGAAACATTACGCATAGATAGCGTGTAGCTCGCTACGGCGAATATGGTGAGAAAACTAGGTATCTCTTCATCCATTTTGAAAAACAGTGGCTCAAATGGCTCTTGTTCACTGATAATAGCCTTGGTTTTGTTTACTTCCTTGAGTCACTTCCCGCCTTTGAATTTTGACCAATCGGTGACAACTTCGAGTATCACATGGCAACATCCACATGAC
>OMNN01034240.1:0-11606 GCA_900302755.1 Chromis chromis | reverse complement strand
AATACAACTGCATGCCCAGTTTGCCAAAGAAGTATCATTTTCAGTACTGTTTGTCTGTTGTTGGGCTGATTTTGATGAAAATTTGTGGAGAGGTGGAGCTTGGGTAAAGGAAGGATCCATAAAAAATGTTTGTGTGCACCTCAAGCTAAATGGCTTGAAGGTGGAGGTACATTGTGTTGCATGTAACGTTGCATGCAACACATTTTTTGGTGTGTTGAGGTCCTATCACAACAATATTTGATCTAGCAAAACCGAACTCTTACACAGACCCCATTTTGTATTTTGTCTAACTTTGCAAACTCACATATCGTAGAAGAGTGGACTATTGGCCTAGGCAAAGACTTTCACTCTCTGTGCCCCTTTAGCAAACCATGTGTTTGAAAAGAGCTTATTCCAACACTAAATTTTATTCCCCTTAAAAAAAAACCTGCATTAACCTTAGTGGATTACTGACTGAAAGCAGTTAGTGGATCTGTGAGGGGCCATTGGAAGCAAAAATCTGTCTGCATCAATGATCTAATTATTAATTTATCACTACCAATCTCTGGTTTCGTGTTGTTCATGAAGTGTCGAAGGGCATGTGTGATACGGTGACGAGGAAAGCCAAATATCATGTAACACGTTCTGGCAGGAGCCAGGAGGAGATATGCTGTCACCTTCGCCATTGGCAAAAACATCATGCAGTGCTACACAGACACTGAGGTGACACACCCCTATCATCTGCCTGAAAAAAAGTGCAAATGTCTTCAGGCAAAAATATAACAAATGGGAACAATGGGAAAAGAAGTCCCACTGTGACTGATATTGCACTATTATACTAATCTTGAAACTGGAAGAGAGGAGATTGATGGCTGAATAAGAAAATGTGCATTTGCATTTTGTTTCCAGGTTTCATTTAATTATCTCATAAAAGGGGCTTATAAAGGTATTTCTAAAATTTAAACACATTCAATGTTTTACAGGAAAACACATGCTAGAGACCTAAAAAATGTCACTTATCAGCATGGTATCCAGCAAGCATGTTTCTTCTTTACCACCTGTTTCTTGCCATTTAACTGAACTACCACAACTTTTGGCCAGTGGAAGAGTGGGAATGCATACGCCTTAAAATAAATGTAATAAACATAGGTTATGCCAGTTTAGGTAAGCTGAAAGATTTGACCTGGGACCTATGTTGACTTTATAATTTATTGTCACTGATCCTATCACATAATTCTAGTAGCAAGTAATGAGGAACTATTTCATAACTCTTAAGTACGATGCTTCACTTTACTTGAGAGCGAACAATCATGGTAGGCAATAGTGAGGTAATTCTGAAATATGAGAGACAACTGAGTAACTACTCAGTATATGACATATCACTACTTGAGGGTGCACAAAAAGAGGTCACCAGTTGCATCCACAGTGGAACTGTAAAATTGAGTCAGCCTTTCAACATTTTATGCCTGCTTAGATTAGACTACCTGAAAAGAATGACAGCACCCAATGAGGTGGGGTAAGTCTTGTTGCAGGAGAGGCCGTCTAATTCCAGTTTGAACACTGAAAGACAGCATGCAGAGTCTTTATCTGCATTGCTATCAACATTTATTCTCATGACTGAATTCTGCATAACATAAAAAAAGTATAGGGTAAAAAAAGAACATATTTTTAAAATTTAATTATTTGTCAAAGAAAATGTTGATCTGTCATTATGTTTTTATTCTCATGGAACACACAGATTTCACTTTTCACTTCTGATACAAGTTGGTTTCTGAACAACACACTGTCACCTTTAAAGTTCAAAAGAACAAAAACACATCTGTTTTTTAAGGCATTCAGCTTGTACAGGCAGTACTGGGCCTAAGTCACTGACAGTCACCCCGTTGTAAGCAATTAGGGCCACACACAGCACTTGCAGCTGTCTTCGAAGACAGTGCCGGCTCCACATTGCCTCAGGTATGCTCGGCCACCTGCACAAATGTAGAAGCTGGTGCGGTCATCCGGGTTGGCGTACATGCCGTCTGGCTTGTCTTTGCAGAAGCCTCTTCCTGGAATGGGAATGGTGGTCTTAGTGGATGGAGCATTGGTGGTACCACTAGGTTTGGGTGTGGTTGTGAAGACTGGTTCAACAGTGGTAATGACAGGTTTGGAGGTTATGGTAGTTCCTGATGCTGTGGTAGTAACAGCAGGCCTCTTGGTTGTGGTCGATGGAAGAGGTGGCATCTCTGTGTGAAGTGGAAAGTACAAGTTTAATGTGGAAGAATACAGTTTTAATAAAGAGTGTCCCTCTAGTTCCATTAAACCACTGAGTCATAACACTGATCACTTCATTATTCTCCTCTTACCTTGACAAGCTGGGAATGTATTGGTTTATCAAGAAGATGAGAAGCAAGACCTACCATCATCAATGAGTTTGCGCAGATGGGACAGCAGAGGATGGTTTCCCTCTCCACAGAACTCTCCTTTGAAGTCATCCAGGTCCAAGGCCCACACAAAGGCACCGCCAAACTTCATGTTTTTCATGTACTGGACCTGTGGATTGACCAGTAAGATAAGTCATCCACAAAGTAATGAAGAATGAATTATATCCCTTGAATACTACCCCGCAGACCACCTACCCATTCTTAAATCCTATTTGTTGATGTTCCACCTACCTTGATCTCATAGCTCTCCCTGCTGTCGAATCCCACCCACTCATTGTTCTTGCTGGCATAGGGAACTTTCTGGTCATCAATCCACTGAATGGTGGTGCCTTTCAGGAAGGTGCAGACCTGAAACACCAGAATAATAAATGCCACTGATTTGTTCTATGGTCCAAGCCCTTCTACATCTTGTGTCAGTATGCATGTCATGTTGTTGAGACTTTACCTCATAGTAGGACCAGAATCCAGCTTCACGTGTGAATGGACCTGCTGATGCAGGGCCGCTAGCTGGGGCTCCAACACCAGTGTTTGATGATGTCAGACGGAAGGTGCGGCCATAAGTAGCAAATCCCATCATCAGCTTCTCCACTGGGGTGCCGTTGTCTCTCCAGTACTTCATAGCAAAGTCCTGGAAAAGTTTATACAAAAGGTGAGTAAGATTTTTTTTTAAATATATACCTTTAAATTAAAATTTCTCTCAGTCCTCACTGTCTGCTTACAGTGTTGAAGTAAATGAGGTCTCCAGTGTCATGTGAGCCACGATACAGAGGACTGTTGTGTCCTGTAGACCGTTCCCAAGCTCCATGGAAATCATAGGTCATTATATTGATGAAGTCCAGATGCCTGCAAATGTATATAAAACATTGATTAAAACTGCCAAGCCTGGGCGACTACTGAGCCATCCTATAATCAAAATTAAAAACTGACTTAGATTATTGGCATTTAAAAAAAAAAGAAAAAATAGCCATACTTGGCAATCTCAGCAATCTCATATCCAGCATCGATGGTTCCCTTTCCAGCAGACACTGCAGCAGTCAGCATGAGCTGAGGCCTGCCAGATGCCTTGGTCTCAGCAGCATAGGCTTCAGCAAGTTCCTGGAAATGATGACAACCGATAAGACATGTCCTTAATAATATTAGTATCAATTAATTACATATTTTCCCCATGGCTCAAGAGTCCCTGATCACCTTGCAGAGCAGACTGAACTTCTTCTTGTCCCCTGGAGGACTTCCACGAGATCCAGGATACTCCCAGTCCAGATCAAGACCATCAAATCCGTGAGTCCTCAGGAATTTGATAGTAGACTGGATGAACTTCTGACGGTTAGCAGGAGTGGAAACCATGATGGAGAACCTGAGAAAATTTGTTTAACATTAAGTAGGACTTAGTATTATTATACTAAATGTCATCCATATTGTCCTTTCATTCTATATTCAATATTTGAGTTAATAAAAAAAATGGAGCAGTTTCAATTTGTACTTACTGAGTTGAGCCAAAGTTCCATCCACCAACAGCAAGTAAGGTCTTCAGACCAGGGTTCCTTTTAAAACAATGATGTGGTTTTATAATTTGCATAGTGGAGAATATTTGAGTTTGCAAATGCTTGGTTAATATACAGTATATTTATATAGCTAATATTGGTAAAAATAATTTTAAAAAAACAACAATATTCCCTCACATTTCAGTTTTGATTTTGGTCAAATACACACAGAAGACACAAAAGAGACTGTTTCACACAAGAGGAATAGAGGTTCTTACTTGCTCTTCAGGCCATTGAAGGTCTTATACAGGGTCTCATCATTCCATTCATAGGTAACCAACTCATTTTTGTTGTTGATGATGGAGAAAGCATAAATCAAATGGGTGCACATGAAAGGATCCACATTTTGGGGCATGTATTTCCCAGCACCAGGTCTGTACTGGGACCAGTTGGTGAAGTAGCACACCATCTGGGAAGCAGTTGCTGGAGATTAGGAAAAGAGGGTCAGTGGTCAGCACTGCGTTTAATCAGGATCTTTCAGCTCAGTCACTGACAGTATAAAATTTAAAGAGTAGCTTACCCAGCTGGCACATCACCAGGCACAAGCCTAAAGAGAGCACAACATTAATGATGGATGCTTTACACTTGGAATGGATAGCATACAATGTATATGTGGTTTAATGTATCATGCTATTGAAATGTAAAGCATGTGAAGAGACTTTACCTGCTAGAATAGTGAGCTTGGTCATGTTGATTTCAAAGCTCAGTGTTGCAGCTTCTTTTCCTAAAGAAATGAACAACATTTTCAAGGAAAAAAAAACAAAGACAAATGAAATAAATAGAATATGGTCTTATAGTCAATTGCATGACTTGGTTGAAATAATAATGAACTGAAAGCATATGACCAATAAGACTATTTTAAGTTGGTATTTCAACAGTATCTCCATTTATGTTTTTCTGCCCTAAAATATTTGACTGTATTCTATACTCTATTCCTACTTGAACTAAGCTGTAACTCATTGTTTCAACAGGACATAATAGCAGCAACAACCTACGTTACAATAATGACGTTTACGTTTTGATTTTCCAGTCCAGCCGTAAACCTTTTTACAAATTTACAAGAAGCACTGTGAATACGCTCACCAAATTTAATTTCCTAGAAAACTAATAGCCCCAGAGGAAACTGAATAAAACACTTCAGAGACAAATCTCTCCAATCTGCAATCAAGAAGTTCTGGACATCACAAGAGAAGAAAAGCCGACCTGCTGAATTCCCAGAGCAAGCTTACCTTGGGATCTTAGATGGAACCAATGTGGATGAGTTTTCCAGCTTCATATATACATCAGCTCAATGCCAAAGGGAGGTGGGCAGTACTGACTCATTGAGTATATTGTAGATATGTACAAAAAGGAACAAGATAAGTGCTGACAGATGGTGATAAGCTGCACTATATGGTATAGAGACAGTATAACAAAACAGCATATTTCAACATATGACGCATGACATGAGTTTGGCTCAAACAGTTCAGTGCTGTTCACTCCAGCACATGTCTACAGTTGAGGCTTCCTTCTCTGATGGTCACAAAAAGCTAATGCAGTTGAACACATCATCACATCCAAACATAATAATGAAAAGCAAATTTGTTTATTTGTTTATTTTGCAGGGACAGTGCACAATAAAAAGTAATTGCATCAGAGTTAGCTAGCAGCTTATTATGCATCTGTTGTCCAAGCGCAGGAGCAACCACAGAACAATGACTACATTACATAAAACAATATAAAACAGTCCATCAGTGTGAGATAATAAGTAAAGTAAAATCAGTAAAAACAATAAATAAAATCAGTAAAAACAGTAAAGGTAATTAGTGGTGACAATTTTGTGTTGACTTTAGTCAAACCTTTAGGGTCATTTTAAACACTGTATAGCTTCCTGAATCTCTAAATTTTTTTCATTGCTTTAACTGAGAAAGCAGATTGACTAAAACCTGTCTTTCTGATTTGAGCTAACAAATCACCTCCAGTAGATGCTCCAGTCCTTCCTGCCCTGCCACTGCCTGGGTGGGCCAAGCATTCTCTTAGAGGAGGGTGTGCAAGATTATGAAACATCAGCCATGCATCAGACTAAAAGAGTAAATGAGCAAACATTTAAATAAAAAGCCATAAAACAGGAGGAATTATATCCAGTTGTTAGCTACAAACACAACACTGTAACACACACTTGTATCTTTGTCCACTCCTCTTTACAGAATTAGTACAGTTCAACTAAATTTGTTGGCTCTCTGACACAGACTTGTTTCTTCATCACAGTCCACAGGTTCTTGATGGGGATGAAGTCAGGACTTTGGGAAGATCAGCCTAAAATCTGCATTATAGCCTGATTTAGTCATTTCTTTACCAGTTCTGATTCCTGTTTGAGGTCAGTGTCCTGTTGGAACACTCAACTGCATCCAAAAACATTCTGGCTGATGATTTTAGGTTTTCCTTATGGAGGTAATCCTTCTTCTTCTTCTTCTTTATTCCATTTACTTTGTGTAAAGCCTCAGTTCCACTGGCAGCAAAACAGTCTCATAATACTAGCATAATACTACCACCACCATGCTTGATGGTAGGTTTGGTGTTCTTGGGGTTAAAGGCCTCACCTTCTCTCCTTTATTTTATTTTATTTATTTAAATTATTTTCTACATTGTAGATTAATATAGTCCATTATTACTTTAAGACATGAAGGTCAGTCAATCTGGAAAATTTCAAGAACTTTGAATGTATCCTCAAGTGCAGTCACAAAAACCATCAAACGCTCTGATGAAACTGGCTCTCATGAGGACCGCCCCAGGAAAGGAAGACCAAGAGTTACCTCTGCTGCAGAGGATAAGTTCATTAGAGTTACCAGCTTCAGAAATAACAAATGAACAGCACCTCAGATTAGAGCCCAGATAAATTCTTCACAGAGTTCAAGTAGCAGGCAAATCTTAACATCAACTGTTCAGAGGAGACTGCGTTAATCAGGCCGTCATGTTGGAACTGCTGCAAAGAAGCCACTACTGAGGATGAACAACAAGAAGAAGAGAAACACAAGGAACGGGCATTAGACCAGTGGAAATCTGTACTTTGGTCTGATGAGTCCAAATTTGAGATTTTTGGTTCCAACCACCATGTCTTTGTGAGACCAGAGAAGGTGAGCGGATGGTTTCTGCATGTGTGGTTCCCACCGTGAAGCATGGAGGAGGACGTGTGATGGTGTGGGGTGCTTTGCCGGTGACACTGTTTGTGATTTATTTAAAATTCAAGGCACACTTAACTGGTTAAGTTAAACCTACCACAGCAGCATGGCTACCCAGCACGGCATGTCAACAAGACAGTGACCCCAAACACACCTCCAGGCTATGTAAGGGCTGTTTGACCAAGAAGGAAAGTGATGGAGTGCTGCATCAGATGACCTGGCCTCCCTAATCACCCAACCTAAACCCAATTGAGATGGTTTGAGATGAGTTGGACCGCAGAGTGAAGGAAAAGCAGCCAACAAGTGCTCGCACCTCTGGGAAGTCCTTCAAGACTGTTGGACAACCATTCCAGGAGACAACCTCATGAAGCTGATTGAGAGAATGCCAAGAGTGTGCAAAGCTGTCATCAAAGCAAAAGGGCTACTTTAAAGAATTTAAAATATAAAACATATTCTGAACACTTTTTTGTTTACTACATAATTCCATATGTGTTCTTCCATAGTTCTGATGTCTTCAGTATTAATCTGCAATGTAGAAAATAATTAAAATAAATAAAAACCATTGAATTAGAAGGTGTGTCCAAACTTTTGACTGGTACTGTATATCTTGTTGAAAGTGGTGAATCCATGGCCAGTGCTGTAAGGCCTCTTTGTTTTGGAAGGTTACAAACAACTGTCTCTGCAGAATGGACCAGAGGTTTTGTGCAGATCGATTTTCTTGCTTCTAACACACAAACAGCTGGAGTGGAGCTTTCATAGACAGTAAAAGATGCAGAGCATTTTGTTCTGCAACAAAAACTGCTTAGTCAGTGTTAAAGTTCACTTACCGATGGTGATCTGACTGACGCAGCTGTAGAAGGTTCCTGAAGAGACATTGTAGCTGCTGCTGCTGGGCTCACGGTCTACAGCAGGAGGAGAGATCACACAGAATGTACAAGAGGAAACCGGATCCAGAGCTACTTACAGTGCAACAAAGGCATTGATTTTTAACACAGGTGACCATTAAATTGTTTTACAGCCACAGCTTTTATAATGAATAGCAAATAAGTTATTCGGATTCCCAGAATACCGTGTATCTCGCTGTTTTAAATGTGTCCACTGAGCCACTGAGCCTTGTGCTGTTCCTGAGGGTTTGACTAAATCTATGACCCTGCAGTGTTTCAGGAATGAAAGCCCTAATCCTGCAATGCTAGAGCCCTGATTCACACAGAGCTACACAAGGGGGGGAAACTCTTGACCTTGGCAGAGTTAGGCGGATAAAATCCATGAGTCTGGCAGCTTTATTCTACCAATTTATATATAGAGGGAATAAAACCATCCACTGTGGTATAATGCTGTAAATGAAATTCATAACATTCGCAGTGTTGGAGGGAAATGAGACTATGACACTGCAAGACTTACAGGAAGAAAACAACTCACTAACTCTGAAGTCTCCAGCTCTGCAAGAGTTTGTCACCTTCTTATCTGGACACTTCGCACTCTGCAAGTGGAGCCTTTACAACCCGATAATTGAACCTGGCACTAACTAGATTCTCTGATCACTGTTGGAGTGTGACTGAACTGGTGAAGTGCATATAGTTCTTAAAACTTTAGTGACAAATTCATGTAATGACATACATTTACAGCCTGGTAGAAAATGGTCTCATTCATTTTATAAACCTATGACAAAAGCTCGCTATCAGACACTGCTAAATTAATCTAACTTGAAGTTGTTTTAATTGCAACCATTATATGTCATCATGATACCATCTTTCCTTGTGTTTCTTTTTTTCCCTCCTCTCTTTTGTCTTCATTTGTCTTTTCGATGTTTGTTGTTGTGTGTCCATACCTGGGCGTGGCCACCTGAGATCCATCCACCAATCACAACCCAGCTTGACACTCCACCCCTTGCCAGATTGCTCTGTCTGCTTCTGCGGTTGTATCGTGGGATTATTGCTTCCCAGTGTTTTTGATCTTAGTCTAACTACCAACTTGCTTTTAATTCAGGGTCCAGCTCAACCAAGCTCAACTCTCAATACTAAAACTGTTTACGAAAAACCCTATAAGTGTGCAGCAGAGTGTGTGTTCTGCATTGTAATCCAAAAATCTCATTATTATCACTACAATGTTACTGTGGTAAACCAGTTAGCTTACATGTGTCTATTTACCTTAGAGTAACCACCTGGCAAATATAATAGTGTAACAGTTTTTTCCCTTTTAGCTCTGTTTTGGTCTCCACCAACTCCGTATAGAACATATTTAGCCTTTTAGCAGCTGAATGCTCAACTTTGTTCACCAGCTATGTGCGAACTTTGCCATTTGG
This sequence comes from Chromis chromis, assembly GCA_900302755.1. NCBI lineage: Eukaryota > Metazoa > Chordata > Actinopteri > Pomacentridae > Chromis > Chromis chromis. The sequence continues at coordinate 2,203 of OMNN01034240.1, read as the reverse complement.
TGTTGGAAGGGTAGTGTATAGTAAGTATAGCTGAGCTTTTAAAAAGAAGCAACTCAAACCTGCACCAAAACATTGAAGTTGAGAGGTGCCAAACCAAAACAATGAGTTCAAATATGCAAAAATCTTTATATAACTGAAGAAAATGCAGATCTGAGAATTAACTCTCTGTTGGTTGATCATTATGAGTGACATCTTTGACATAACACATGCTCATTTGATACATTGGTAATATCAGAAACAGCTAATAGTGCAGCTTTAAGATACATGGAATAAAGTCAGAACTACTACAAATAAATGTTTACGCAAAAGTCTAAACTAATTTATGATTGTTGTTTACAAATCAGATGCATCTAATCAATTTAATGCAACTGGGGTGCACACAATGTCTCACCTAATGCAGAACGAAGATTAATTCCATCATCATTCAACCAGGCTGTGCTAAAATATGCTTGTGTAGCATTCTCTGCACAAGTCAGTAGCGCAACAACAATGTGCAGTGTACATATGTCTTTAACCTATATGAGGTTCCACTTTTAATTAAAAAAAATAACCTTGACACTGGAAACTAAAGGCCTAATGTGGAACACCAAGGTATCAGGGGAGATAGAGGTTAAATCATTAATCTGTCTCAGCAGAGAAGAAGACTGTCTCTGTCTTTGCAGTCACTACTTGAAAGGTGCCACCTCACATTTTTTGCTTTGGACAGAGGACTGAACACAAATGCTTCACTTGCCAGTTTAAAGAACTTTTGTACACAAACTCTCATTTCCTTAATCTAACACCTACAGCTGCATCAAGAAAAGAGCAAATGCAGCACAGTGTAGACATTTATCACTGACTGGGAGTCTTTTTAGCTTAAGCACTTGCATTTGCTTCCATGTTTGGAGATAAAACTGCAGGTATCATTTATTTCCAAAGCTGTGGGAAGTCGGCACTTGGACTGAGTAAACCAGGTGAGCCTCTGAGCAGCTCCCAGTGACATGTATAATTTATCATCACATGAACAAACTACACCACAGCAGAATGTTCATTGAAAAATAGCATCCAAACTCTGATAGTGTGTCTCAGATGATCCTTTTGACTACAGGCAGTAGTAGTTTGTGCATTTGCTGGTGGTGATGGAGGGATGAGGGAGTCTCCTCCTGAGTCACAATTCAATTACATGCTTAGATTAATCAGCTGCTAAATTAAATGAACATTTTTTTCATAGGACTCTGGTGGTACACAGTTTGAAAACTACAGCTAAAAACACAGATTCATTTGTAATGTGGTGTAATTCATTAATGTTGAAGGTAAGGAGGTGGTACACTACTTCTGTGTGTGTTTAAAGTTGGCCCAAGCTCTCACTTGGAGCACCACACCCTCATGTCAGCCCACGCTTTACCCTGAAATTAGTGTACTTGATGATAAACTGATGAAAGTCGGGCAAATTGATGAGCATTCTGACAGTGTGCATTCTCTCTTCTTGTCATATGCTGCATAGGATTCCTTTACCTGCGGATCCGGAGGACAGGCGCGTCGCGATGGCGCGGCGAGGACTGCGCGGACTCCCCGGACAAACCCGCACCACCTCCTCCTGACATTGCAAACAGATGACTTGGCTGTCCTGGTTTTCTCCCACTTTGCTGCAACCCAAGTGCTCGCCCCCAGCCTGGATCCTCATACCTGTGTTGATCTGATGGACCAGTCGCATGTCGGCTCCTGCCTCATGATCCAGCATCCTCCTCACCGGCGGCGGTCGCACGCATTACGCATGGCTTCGGCGTGAGGAGGCAACAACTTCTCCGGTACCTAAAGCATCCCTGACTCCACCCACTGCCAGCCTGAACTCCGAGCACTGTTCACTCAGACCTGCTCTCCGCACCGGCTCACCTCCGCTCCATCATGTCAGCTCCTCTCGGCTCGTACCGCGGTTGGTGTTGCAGTCTTTACGCACGACTGCAGGCGTGGCTGCTTCACGTGGTTGATGAGGTCGCAGTGTCAAGTTCCTATAGGAATATCTGTGGTACCAAGATACAGAATTTTACAAAATAAACTCTATGCTAAGTACCACAGAAACTGTATTATTCCCAAAAGGATTATTACTGTAATACCTGTACCCTGTAAGTGTGCTTTTATCCTGCTGTCTAGAATCAAAGGAGAAATATACATTTAAAGACTCTTTAAAAATACATTAGTGTAATTTGTAATTGGGGTTTTTTTT
>OMNN01034233.1:8000-19999 GCA_900302755.1 Chromis chromis | reverse complement strand
AACATGAAATATAAATGTAACATATAATATAAAATAATAGTATAATATAAAATATCAAGCACGAAATATAAATGTACATTCTACTGTTAGTTGACCTACAGTTGAATTGTAGGTTATTGCGCATAGAGAGAGTTATTGCACGTTATTAAAGAGATAGTAAGTGTAAGAACAAAAAAAATAACCTAAATTTACAAAGTGTCATATATTTTAGCCTAAAAATGACTTTTAGACTTTATAGGTTTGGAAATTGTCTTTGTAGTTTTCTGTATTATTGTTATTTGTCCATTTATTTAAGTCAGTGGACTTAAAAATAACAGTTCACATGCAATACAGATTAACACCGCTGATTCATCTTACAGTTGAATCAGCGCCGCTAAATAATAGATTTATTAGGATGAAATTCTGTTATTTTACACTGCATTACTTTTAATGTGACAGGATTTAGATCCTACGGAAAGCGCATTAGGACAATCATCGGTCAGTCGGTGGGGCGGTTACCATGACAACAGCTGTTGACAAACACAAAATATTGTAGCCTGCTAGCTAACGAACTAAGCTAACTTCGGAGGCTACTTAAAATTAGCTTTAAACTAAATTTTATTTAACAGTAGCTACCATAATCGTCATGTCAAAGTACAAGGTAAACAGAAAGGAACTTTACGTGTGGTTGTCTTGTAGGTTTTCTGTTAACAAGAGGAAACGTGATATTGTTTAGCTCGAAAAGTTCTGTTAGCAAAGTTGGCATGTTTTATGAATACTGATCGTGGTTGTAAAACTTACATATTTAATCAAATAATTAGGTTAGCTCTCCTGTAATCCCAGTTTGGGCCTCTTACCTTATTACAAGGTAACTTCATACAAGAGATGCATAAACTGGAGTTACATTAGAGTTTAACTTAGAGAGAGGTAACTTTAGCCAATAAGGAAGTCAGAGGAGTTTGCAGCTGTTAGTGTTTGCAAATTTTAACTTCATCACTGGGATTACGTCTGGATTTGCTTTCTTCACCTTTACAGACATCTGGATACAAAGGTTCATGTGACTATGGCAAAAGTGAAGAGCGGTGGGTGTTGCTCTCAAGTTGGCTCTGAATTCTAAGTTACTCACAAGTTCTGGTAACACTGACTCTGTTGCAATTTCTCCTCAGGGAGGGGAGAAGTTGTGTGCGTTACAAATGTGGCCTCCTCAACACCATACAAGATGTCCTACGCCAAAGACCGAACTGGGTGGAAGTCAAAGAGTGAGTAGAAATTCTACACAAAGCTGGGCAGTGCCGTTCAAAATTGCCCAAACATCCATTAACAAACCTGCACCGTGGACGGATAGGAAGTGTGTGTGTTCATCATCACATAAGCTTTTTTTTTTTTTGTATATTGCATCTTTTTATTAAATTCTTACAGTGATGGAGAGTGGGACTTCAACTGGTGTGATGTTGGTTGGCTCAGGGAGAACATTGGTCACACATACATGGAGGAACATGTACGAATAAACCACTTTCGCAACCATTATGAGGTGAGGCTCCATCAGTCCAGCATGCAATAAGTCTATAAACCAGAGATTTCAGCAGTAATAGATATGTGTTCTGTGTTTCTGTGTTTTATGTCATAGCTGACTCGCAAAAACCTCATGGTAAAAAATCTCAAAAGATACCAGAAAAACCTTGAAAGGGATATGGGCCGCAGTGAGGCGTCCAGATGTGACTTTTTCCCCTGCACCTTTGCTCTGCCCAGCGAGTATCATCTCTTTGTTGAGGAGTTCAATAGAAGTCCTGGCAGCACCTGGATCATGAAGCCGGTCAGCTGAAGTAGACCACAGATGTAACACAGTACAATAAAAACTCGATCTCTGATCCCAGAAAGTAAAATATAGTCATGACAAGTAACTGCTATGTGTATTTAGGTAGCAAAATCCCAAGGAAAAGGCATTTTCCTGTTCAGGAAACTGAAAGATATTATGGATTGGAAGAAGGTAACATATATTTATTTCATCAAGGAATTGCTTGTAAATTAAATAACTAAAAACAGACGTTCTACATACCATGTAGATGCTAATACTGTGCTTACGCAGGATGGGACACGCTCAGAGGAACAGAAGGATGCAGCTCAAGTGGAAAGCTATGTGGCGCAGCGCTATATAGAGAACCCCTACCTAATTAATGGTAATAAACTGAGTGAAAAATACACTTTGATTGTAAATCTCAATTGGAAAAAGTTATTAAACGCTCTAATTTAACAAGTAATAAGAACTGACACATTGTAAACTGGAGGATCAGTGAGCAAATAGAGACTTTATATGCTTGCTACATGATGTTTTTTTGCTTTTTGTCACTACAGGCAGGAAGTTTGATCTGAGAGTCTATGTGCTGGTCACATCAGTACGTATTGAACCTTGTAAATTGCGATGTTTTATCCAAAATGTAAATTTTCCTGCATGCTAAAATCAGCGTGTTTGCACATTTGTTCTAGTACATTCCTTTGAAGGCCTGGCTGTATCGAGATGGCTTTGCCCGCTTCTCAGGCACTCGCTTTTCCCTCAGCAGTATTGATGACAAGTGTATCCTTTTTTATGGTGACAGGAAATGTTTTTCACCATTCGTTGATACACTTAGGTTTTTTGGCGCAAGTAATTCCCCTAACAAGTTTAGCCTTTTTCTAATGAAATATTTAAGTAAAGTCTGTTTTAAATAGCTCAGTATGACCTAATTTTTGAGGCTGTTGTTCCTAATTTTGTTGCTTCCATCCACATCCTTTCGCAAGGTGCGAGTGTCACTGGAATTTCCTTAGTGCATCTTATCAGATATGCACCTTACTAATGTGTCTGTTCAAAAAACAGCACCTGACTATGATCCCGAAAAGGTGTCTGATTCAATTACTTCAAAAAATTGGTAACAGATCGTGTTATATTTATGTTTATTCTGTGAAATGTCTCTTCATTCCTGCATTGTTTCCATCTCCAAATAGGGATGTAAGTGGCAGATGCAACAGCTTCGAAGATATCTTACTGCAAAACATGGTAGAGAGATGGTAGAAACCCTGTTTAAAGAGATGGATAACATCTTTGTCCGCAGTCTACAGAGTGTGCAGAAGGTCATAATAAACGACAAGCACTGCTTTGAGCTCTATGGTTATGACATACTACTGGATCAGAACCTCAAACCGTAAGAGCTCACACACACTCACACAGTGCATCATCACCTACACACATTCACTTGCAAACATGCACTAATAAGACCTGCATGCTCACATGTAGCACAAAAAAACACATGCACAGACAAGCAAACATGCCACTCTGACTAACGTTCTTGGTACCAAGCAGTAAATCTGCTTGTGTTAGTTTCCAGAAGTCGGCGCGTATAAATAACCTCGTAAATCTGCACAAAAAATGTGACAAACTGACAGGTATGCAATAATTTTGATGTAAATAATCACACACAAAGTAATTAGAGTCTCCCTTCAGTGCACATACTAGCTGTCCTTATTGAGCCGTTTGCTGTTCCTCTTGGATTGGACTAATGCCGGCTCAAAAGGTTAAGTCAGTGTTTGCTGAATGTCGTCACCCTCCATCTCCTTGCAGGTGGTTAATTGAGGTGAATGCCTCCCCATCACACACACCCAGCAGTCAGGAGGATTACGAGATGAAGTGCAGACTGCTGGAAGACACTTTGAATGTTGTAGATATGGAGGGAAGGTAAAGGTCCCTTTCTCATCGTGTGTTTGCATTTCTGTCACAAGGTAACAAGGCATGAGGGCTTATTGTCTCTCAATTCATCACAGGCATTCAAATTTAAAAGTATTATGCTTCAAGCCTGGATTATGACATTTTTGAAAATTAAGAACATGTGTAAATGAGTACTTTCAACAACAAGCTCTGTCACTGCAAGAATAAACAACTTACTACCATCAGATCCCAAGAAGAATTCTGCACAATAGATGATAAGATGAGTTTCTGTCATGTTTCTTCCGCACTGGTGCTGCATTCTAATAGACTGTTTTCTCATTAGGCTCACTGGCAAAGAGAAAAGGGTTGGGGGCTATGATCTCATGTGGAACGACGGGCCGGTCTATAGAGAGGATGTAAACCTGCAAACATCTGGCAGTTCATGTTTCACTGCCAACACACACTTAGGTAACCTAACTGTGCCGTTAATGCAAACGTGTTGGGGCTACAGCAGCTCCCATTTTAAAAATATCTAAGTCTGATAATGGTACAAAAGTATACGTGCAAATATTTTGGTATCTGATCACATGGTCATTTGATACCGCCTGTGTTGTTGTGATATTACTACATACTGCAAATGTACACCTGTTCTTCGTTGCAGGGTGTGTGAATGACAGAGAGAAGCAGCTTCGCCAGCTTCTGAAACCATTACCATACCAGAAGAAGATGTAATCATGTGCAGAATTTCTGTGCTGTTTCCACAGTAGCTTGGTACCTGCAAGACTTTGTCATCATGGTGGCATCCAGGTGACTGTCTTGGAGTAGACTGGCTCCAGTTAATTCAAATACCTGGAAAAAAAACAAACAGACATAAAGTTAGTTCTCTGTGATGATCTAATCAGAATCCAAGCTTTGTTCAAATCTAAACATACAAATGATTAAATGACTGAATTCTCCAAAGAAAGACCAAAAGACCAGTGCTTTGTGTGCAAAACATTTATTTCTATGCCTTGCAAATGCTTGCATTCAACATTGAGAAAATACATATCACAATCTTTCTGCGTGCATGTCAATGTAATGTACACACATATAATAACATTGCCACTCCTAGCCCCTTATCTATGGCTTTGATACTTTACATGGATATTAAGTGAATAGGTGCAATCAGAATACTTATCACATTTACATTGATGCAGTGTTCCCATGAATCAAATGCACACGGGAGACTACAAGAAACAAAACACTCTAATGTAAACACAGTGTTCTAAAAACGTCAAGTATGCAGTGGAATAAGGAGGTGATATGTTTAACATTACCATGTTACAGCCTAACAGCTATGATGTGTTGAACTCCCATTGAATCCTGGGAATGACAGCAGACATAAGTACATTCAGCTCTACATATTTTTCTTTTTGTGCGTGACAATGTAAACAGAACAAATGACAATAATGGATACAAGTCAACCACAACACTTCTCATAAATATAACTATGGTATATAAAATTTGGAAAAATATGCATTTACATTCGTAGCAAACATTACACCGTCTTCAATGATAGGAAGAGCTCAGCTCTATGCAAAATACAGTATATTATCATAGACTACAGTTCAAGCTGTTCAAACATGAAAAGCCCTTGTAACCAAAAATGTAAAACCATAGCACAAACATATCTGGAACCTGTTACTGTGCCTCCATCTTTTCGGCTAAAGATCCTTTAACTTAACATATGGTTTAAAACATGAGGCACCAAAGAAACCATAAAAAGCAACATCGAGTAAATTAAGAGCATCAAAAACAAATACATTCCAACATCAAAAATTGCACTATTATCGGCTATGGTTGCATTTCATGACTAAAATGGAATGACTGGTGTTGAACTTCACTATGGATTTCTTATTCTGAAAACTGTCCAGTGGCAGAGTAGATGCTTATTTTATTCCTATTTTACCATTAGTAGGATACTGAGAGATGACTGCAGAGTGCAACAGAGTTTAGGTTACATAAAAACTGTTTTTAGAGTCCTAACAGGGTTCAGGGTTATAATGAGCCTTATGTCAAAACACAGTCCAGCATTATTACTACAACTGTACATTTGGAATGAAATGCAGAGGATGATTCTGTTCTATTTAAGTGTAACATTATTCTTCATCTGTATTCTAGCTGCTCAATCGCTCATAGTTGACCTTTTGAAGGCTGTACACCACTGACTGATTTAGACTGCTGTACAACAGTTAGGACATGTTAGTATTACACAGATTACACAGAAAGCAAGCATAGGTTCGAGCTCCCGTACCAGATAGCCACTAAGTAAAGCACTATATTGCAGGGCTATAGGGGTTACTTTGCAACAAAGTGCACATTTTTTGTTTTGCCGTTCTGCTTACTGCTAAGCGGGGCTTTGGAGAGAGACGACGGGTCTTTAGCAGCTCTTTTCATGGCAGTTTTCGGGGGCTGACCTGGTGCCTCCGTCCTCTGCCAGTCCTTCTCCTCTCGCTTCGAGGTGATGATGTCCCTCTTACTTGCAGCAAAAGCACGCTTCTCTGCACCGGTTGCTTTGGTGCCACCAGGCTCCTTTTTAACATCTGTCTCAGAGTTAGCTCTGACGCGGCTTTTCCTCACTGGACCTTTGCTGTTTGAATTAGTGCCAGACTCCTGGGCTTGCTTGCGGGCGTTACCAGCGGCCTGCATGTGCTTGAGATGACTCCTTCCAGCTGAGGGGCTGACTGGGGTCTGGGCCCCTCCTCCACTTCCGCCTTGTGCCCCCGGGCTCCTGCCCTCTGTGGAGGTTGCTCGGGTCTCGCTGCTGCTTCTTTTTGTCGGCGCCCCAGGTCGGGCTCTGCGCTCAAGCAGCGGGCTGAGGCGGGAGTGGCGCTGGTAGGCATAGGCAGAGCAGCTTCCATTGCACAGAGGGTAGCGAATGTGACAGTGGGGACAGACTGGGAAGCGGGAGAGCTGGTGCTGGGCTGAGGCAGGAGATGGGGGGTTGTTGACTGGTGCAAATGGGAAAGCTCGCTGGCTGTGTCGCAGGCCTTTAGGGGAGTTGAGTCGGGATGATGGAGCTGTGTGAGGCCTGGGTGGGTGGGCAGCTGTGGCAGAAGGGAAACCCTGCGGCCTCAGACGGCTACCGGGCGGACGGCTGCTCTCTGCTTGCACAGTTTGGATCTGGAGCCACTCCAGCTGTAGCAGCCTCTCCAGGTACTTCTCTAAGGGCCCCACAGGTTTGGGCCGGGGGGCACCACGTCCCTCTGTATGAAGAAACACCGCCAGCTGCCTCAGACTCCAGCTGTTGAAGGGAGGAGGCAGGAATTCTGGATAACTGTAGCTCGGTTTTTCTGCCTCATCTTCATCACCCATCGCCCCGTGGGGTCCTGGGATGTCCAGGGGAAAGTCAAGAGTGTTGATGACCTCGGCCCGGAGGTTAAGGTGAGGAGGGGTGCAGGGGGTACAGGGGGAGGGCAGCACAGGCAGCCTCTCGGAGTCGGACAGATCACTGGCACTGTCAGTGTCTTCCTCCTTGTGATTGTGGTGCTGCTGCAGCGCATCTGGGGTGGGGGCCGGGGAGTGTGTCAGGGGGTGAGCCGGCATGTGTCGTAGCCCCGATATCGGGGAGAGAGGCAGGGACAGGGCTCGCCGGTTCTTCCCCATCCCCCCGCGGTTTTGGTGGAGCTCGCTGCTGCACTGTGGCACCCGGAGGTTTTCTCGTTTCTCCTCCTTCCTGTGCGCAGATGAGTGTTTGCGGAGTTGAGGTCTCAAATCTCCTTCCTCGTCTTCAGGGCTATAAAAAAGACAAGAGGAGTTTAAGGGAAAGCTATTTGGGGATTTAGGGATTTACTGTACCTGAAGCAAAGCGTTCAGAAAGAATGCAAACCCCCCCTCTCCGCTCCTACCTGGAGGCTTTGCTTGTGTTCCGTGTGGCGCCAGACTTGACCCTGCTACCTTTGGATTGTGCACCCTGGAAAACAATCATTGTGGTGCTTGTTTGGTTACTCCAGCCAACAACACATGCAGCAACACTATCTCCCTTTAAATCAATCCTGCAAAAATAATCTCTCTCCAATTCAACAGGATGTCATCCACATACCCTATACATTGTTGTCATCGTGTCCTTATCCTGACCTGGTCCTGGGAGGCCATTTTTCATTTGCCCCCCTGCTTTCTTCGTCTTGTTGCCTTTCTTTGAACTGTGGAAACATGATAAGAGGTATGTCAAGCTCGCCTCTAAACCCATGAACATGAGAGGCTTCAATTTTCCTTTAAAGGTGTCAGTGCAAAAAAAAACTGAGGCCTACCTGGTTACTGGCCCGCTGTTTTCAGTATTTTTTACCCGGATCTTCTCTTTGGAAACGACGCGTTTGAGTGTCGTGGATGCGGTGCGTTCCTGCATGATGGGCCCCATGTTGCACCAGAGGGGATGTTGTTTGGAGTCCAGCACAGTTCTTAGATCATGCAGTAGCTAAAGAACCCAGCCGACATCTCGGATCTGATACTCTATTCTGAGAATGAGGCTAAAAACACCCATTTTCTCCAAAGTGCTGCAATGCATCATGCGCAGATGTCTCTCTCCGCTGCAGGTTAAACGTCTGTTTTCGTCGTCGACCTGCGTTTTTTCGCTGCTCGGGAACAAAATTACGCGATTGTTCTTATTTTATGAACGAGCCGATCACAGCGTCTCTTTTTCGACTGGCATCCTTCTCGCCATCACTAATGCAAAAAAAACGGTGCAACAGCGCGGACGCTTTGTTTGGCTCGTCGTCCCAGTCAGATAGGTTTGTTTACCTGCTGCTGACTGGCTCGCCGCTGGTGTCGGAGTGGGAATCGGAGGTGCATCATGGGAGTTGTAGTACATGCGCACTGGGGGCTCATTAAAACTACTCAAAACGCGGAGGAAAAGGCCTGCTTTCTATTGGTGCACAATGCAGAGCAAAGGTGGAGAAACAACCAACACTGCATCTGGAGAAAATAGTAAAAAAGGAAGTAAATAAATGTAAAAATCAATCTTAAATCACTCCATCACCCATGCGCCGTCAGTGGCTTCAGCTCCGTATGTAGTTTCCTGTTAACTGCGCGCACCTTAGCTGATCTCCATCGACTTCACGCCACAGACATGCGTGTGTGTCGGAGCAGCTGTGAAGGTGGAAACTAGTTTACACATCAGGTGACACGACGGGATCCGACCGCGGAGGCTTCGTGACGCACGGAGACGCGCAGCTTCCAATAAACACTACTGTAAATCATGGAGGATCGAGCTTAAGCTACATCCTGCAGGTTTATATGTAACGAACGCTTCACATCTTTATATGGTGAGGTGATGTCAGAGTGTTTATTTCTTAGTGAGCCACATTAAAAGGCATTTTCAGTGCCGCTCCAGACTGAGGAATAGATTGTATGCGTTCAGGCACGTACTCCCACAGTACACGCCCACTCTTTCCTGCTGTGACTATATGTGTCGTATCAAATTTTTAACAGCAAAGTCGTTGTTTTTGGAAAGGTTGCACCACAGTATCATGCATTTTTAGTTTAAAAAAAAAAGGAAAAAGAAAAAAAGAGTGCACTAATATTGCAGATGGGAGATTTTGCTTTTGATTGAAGTGAATCTGGAGGATCAGTTTCTAACAGATTCTTTGCAACTTTCTTTGCAGGTGGTCAACACTGCCTCTTACTAACAATGGAGAAAGGTTGGTTTATTGGACATGAGAGGATTCCCCCTGCAAAATCTGACCCGCAGATGCCCAGCAGCACTGCCTCAAGGCCCTGCATGACTATAAACTTAACTGAAATGCTTCGAGCTGACAAACCCAAGGCAGAAAAGAAGCCAGTTCCAATCCGCCCGCCAAGCCCCAGAGTCTCCAAGCCACGAGAACAAGCCCTCCACCGAAGTCCCTCCTGTGAACCAACGCCTAAACCTATCATCCGACAACGATCACACTCTCTACCTTCTGCCAGAGCGAAGAGGAAGCAGTGCAGAAATGTTGGTGTTCGGTTTGTTGACTCTTTGGGACTGGACCTGGAAGACGTCAGGCTTTTTAAATCAGGAGACGATCCATTTGTGCCACATCATGTTACCTTTCGGTTGTTGATGGGTTCAGAGATAGCAGACGGGACGCATCTGGAGATTTCCTTGCCATACATGAAGCCAGTTTTTGCCCAACAACCCGGCGACCAGCCGGGATTCTTGCATCGTCTCCATGAGCAGAAAGTGTGCCTGGAGAGAGTCTCGTGTTTTGAATTGGGCGTCATCGGAATCACCCAAGTCCTCAACCTGGACTTTGAGAAAGATGTCACTGCTCGGTATTCGTTTACAGGCTGGAGGAGCTGCACAGAAACTAAGGCCTCTTGGGTGTCCACCATCACCAAGACCTGGGAAGGAAGAGGGGGGCAGTTTAGTTGTGATACATTTCGTTTCCATCTGCCTGTCCCTCCATTTCTGCACCCAGGAGCAGCGTTAGAGTTTGCCATCCGATATAAAGTCTGTGGGGCTGAATACTGGGACAACAATGATGGACTGAATTATAAGTTAGTTTGCCAAAACTATAAACTCACTGTGCCTAAAGAATGTGAGGATAGCATGGTGCACTTCATTTAGGATGCAGACTAAAGACGGAAGAAATCCATTTAGAGCACTTTATGAGAGCTGGTGGCAAAACACAGAAAAAATACCTGCATAGTAGCATAATGTTCACTTTGTTAATAGTGGTAACTGAGTTTGAATGAAGTTAGATTTGAGGCAAACTGTAACTCGGGAGGGACATAGAGGGAAATTAACTATTGCACTTATACCCGATGCCAGCTTTACTACCACTCTGATGTTTTTTTTTTGTTTTTTTTAATTGCACTGAATTATTAGATTTTCCTATATATTAAAAAATGCACTTTAGTATGGGCACATCCAATAGAAGTAACACCCACTGAGAGTTACATAAGTATTCTGTGAAAGTGAAATGAATGCACACTTGTCCACTGTTTTCTTCCAGCTGGATCTTTGACAAAAACTAATTTTATACAAAGCAGGGATTTGGTCTGCTGCACCATTTATTTTCAAATGTTGTCATACCGAATGCCCAACAGCCTGTTATGGATACAATTTGAATATTTTTAATAAATCATAAATGAATGATTATTTTGTTAAATAATACATTTTGATAAACAACAGTTTGCTGTAATATAATTTAGGACTGAACAATTAATCAAAATCACGTCATGGTCAAGTGCAATATCCAAATTACAGGAGCTGCATTTTTGGTAAAGATAAAGTGTATCACAAGACATCACTATAACTTAAGCATTGTGGTGCTAACAGAGATGCCTCCGCCTACAAATCATATTTTGCAGACATAAAGGAAACTACTTGTTTGGTGCAGACCTCAGCAAAAATCATTTTAATCTTTTTTTTGGGTGGGAAGAAATGAAAAAATTACGATTTTACCTACAATTGTGACTCATATCACAATTGTCATATCTGCCAAAATTGATTTTTTTTTTTTGCATATTGCTCAGCCCTAATTTATATTTGCATTCAAAGTTGAAGTCCCATACCCTGTTGCTATCTGCAGCTAGTTTCTGTATAGGATTTTCTCCTAGCTTTCATTGCTAAGACTTTCTGGAAAAAAACGCTGTTTAGCATGTTCTAAAGACAAAATATTCAAATGCATATATTTTTTGTCCATTTTTTCAGCTGTATTGGAATAAATTACTGTACACAAAAGGAAAATATAGTTGTTGAATATCAACATAAGGACTGTTTTATCTTTGTGAAATTGAGGACATGTCAAGAAATATGATTTTCCTTTCTGAGAAACTTGATTACTCACAGCTGTATATAAACAGGTCAGAACCACAGACTGTATATATCCATTACATCCATCCATTGTCTTCCGCTTATCTGGGGCCAGGTCGCGGAGGCAGCAGTCTAAGCAGGGGTGCCCAGACTTCCCTCGCCCCAGACACCTCCTCCAGCTCTTCCGGTGGGACCCCGAGGTGTTCCCAGGCCAGCCAAGAGACATAGTCCCTCCAGCGTGTCCTAGGTCTACCCTGAGGCCTCCTCCCGGTGGGACATGCCCGGAACACCTCCCCAGACTGTATATAAAGAGGTCAAAAGCCCAAACTGTATATAAACAGGTAAGAACCACAGACTGTATATAAAGAGGTCAAAACCCCAAACTGTATATAAACAGGTAAGAACCACAGACTGTATATAAAGAGGCCAAAACCCCAAACTGTATATAAACAGGTAAGAACCACAGACTGTATACTGTATATAAACAGGTCAGAACCACAGACTGTATAAAGAGATCAGGAAAGTTTAGTGAATTTCAGGACTGCGCAAATAATGTTCAAAGCAAACAAC